>WEDG01012256.1:0-48364 GCA_017591395.1 Schistocephalus solidus | reverse complement strand
ATTAAGACTACTAGGTATGATATGCCCAGATCGTACATAAGGTTGGGGGCACGTTTAGATCGTGACAAATCTATGCTTAAGTGGGGCTGATGGTTTTCGCCAATAACCATCGCAGAACAGTTTACCAAGAAAGTGAAGCGCAATACGGCCACCACTGAAACCACAAAGATCGTTTTAAGGCTCAGCAGATGTTGCGATCAACCTGTTTATATCGATGGAAGCTTTTCGTCGTCAGCGTACGCCAAAAGGGGCTACTGCTGGGAAACGATGGGAATCTCTCGGGTAATAAAGAAACCAAAATAGAAGCGGGCCGAGCACGCTGCTTGTGAACTCAACTCACGCTCTCACGTACGTGAAGTTTTGGAATCTTTATCGAAAAAAACTCTGACGTTACGGTGGCATGAACATTTCAAATAGGGAAAATATTAAGTTCAGAAGCTTGTTACTACCTATGCCGAGAAGGAGGCAAGAGTTTCAGCAGTAGAAGATCATGGTCGGCTTTGATCCAAAGGCTGAATTTGAGAATCGAGAGTAAACGGTTGTAATGAGATTTAAAACCGCTGTCTATCTCTAGATTGCTTAGCACATGATCAAAAGAGTGCTGGCAAATTGATAAAGACGGCTTTTCGAGAAAACCATGCTGAGCCGCATTAAGTAGGTTATTTTCTTAGTACATCATCCTTTCTTTGATCAAGGATCTTCTAGACTGCTGGTAGTGTATTTATTGGTCTAAAGTTGTCAAATGACGTAGGTCAATACGTGTTTCGGAATAGGCAGTATGTGCGATTCCTTCGATAAAGTAGGGAGAGGTTTCGTTCAAGGCAGATTAAATATCTTGGCATGCCTTGAAGGGACGGAAATGCGTCGTTTACATTGCTGCTAGAACCATATAGAACCTCATCTGGTCCTGGACTGTAAGATTGACCCAAGCGAATGGCTGCGGTCGCGATCCCAGAGGGGTAAAAGTTATATGGTTTCGGGGACGTTACCAGTCAAACCCGGATATCCAGTAAAGGGCGCGACGATATGTTCACTAAAAGTTCTGGACAAAGAAAGCATTGAGCTGTCGGCGATCAGCTGCGTCAGTTATTGGGTTTCCCAAAGCATCCTCAGTACGGGGTGCTGCGTTTTTCTCTATGTTTTTAGTGTTGCGCGAAAAAGCTTCACAACATTTAACGAAGGTTGCTTTCGGCAAAGTGAGCCTCATCGGCTTGTCCTTTTTCGTCAGACAGCCTCTTAGCCTCCTCAAAGATTTTCTGCAGTAATCTTATGAGGATTAAGAGTATGTTGCATAGAATCGAAAGCTTACTAAATCAAGTACGCAAGAGTGAACAGTAGACTGAAATCTTGAAATGAGTAAATTCCTCAGAGGTTGCAAATTTTAAATCAAATTCGAAGGGCGCGCGTTGTCTGGAACATCTAGAGAGTTCAACGGTAAACGCATAAATTTTCCTTGAATAAACTGAAGTAACCTGAACTGAAAGTCTTTGCAATCGCTGAGGTGGTTTGTTGACAGGCTGTTCGTGTGCTCCCGGACAAAGATAAAATTATGAATGCTGTTTTTCGCAAGAAAGACACAAGACTAGAAAACACGACAATCAATGCTCGATTGCAGCGTTTTGGAGACATCATCTGTTCAGTCAATTTAATAAAAAACTTATTTTGGCGTCCTCTTAATTCCTACCAGCATGGCTTAATTCAGCGGATACCGTGTGAATAAGCCTCTCGACTCTATGTCGTATTCGGCTACATTGTCGATATACCATTGATAATAAAATAACAAAAGCAAAATAGGGTTCTATAACCTTGCATGCAAACGAATATTTGATGTAAATTTACTTTCTTTTAGTTTATTACCCCGTAGTTTACAGTAACGGCCGTTTCCGCCCAACTGTAAATTGTTTAATCGCATGTTTCTCTCACCCGATAATTTAAAAGAAAATTTGTGAACTCGTACTCGTAAGGGGTATGATAATTATTTTCGAAAAGTTTTTTTAATAGAATGCATTATAAAAATACATTGAAAAATAGCACTCTTAGAAATTTGTTTACGGTGCCATTTACCTTAAGGCGATTTTCGAAGGCCACATTTCTGTTTGGATCTAGCGGTCATCTGATCAGATGACTACCATAGTAGTAGTAATCGAAATTGGTGTACAACAAGAAGCTTACTTTTCTTATGTTTTGTGGAACGTGATTAAGTTTTAATTGTGGCTTACCGAAATCTTGTTAGGCTATTCAGTGTAGTCGGTTGGATTTATTATGAAAAGAAACCGGAGATACGAGTTATTGAGGTTTACTATCGCATATATACTATATATAGTAGAGAGCAATCATGTTCCGCAGAAAGAACCTATTCGCAACTGTTCGCCGAAGTTAAGTCATGTTAGTACTAGCATGGGTCGATTGTTTGAAAATCCTCATCGCTTCACCTCAATGGCTCACATTCGTTTTTCCTTCGAAAAATGAACACACCGGAGTCGCATTTTTAGTAGTTTTCGATAAATACCTTGATCGCCATCGACTGTTTTATAAAACGTTATAAAGGGAGGGCAAACTGCCCAAGTTCACGTGTAAAACTGAATTCAAGGAAGAAATCTGAGATAATGGCATTCTTGAAAAAAATCCACGTAGGTTTTTTCATTATTTCAACTGGCGTATTTCGATAAGCGAAAACTACGGAATGAGCGGCCCTTAAATTGAAACAAAAATTCTTTTAATGAAAATTCTCGTTAATTATTAAATGAAGTGTAGTACTATCTGTGGTAAAACTTTTACGCAAACTTCTCATACAATTGGATTACTTTTTGCGACTTATTCGACAATGGTATTTACTGTCATTGACTGTTTTTTTCCCATCAAGATGCCATTTTTTACTATTTTCTTGTGATATATTCCTCTGATAGTGTCCTCCTTTGTTGTATTACATACCCCTTTTTTATTAAATTTCAGTATGAATTTTGTCTGTGTAGAATAACTTCAAGCTCGGTGTTCACATTCGCCCTTTTTGTTCAGATTCACCTCGCAACCTCAATGCTGGATTCCGTGATTCCCCCGGAGTCAAGGTAGCAGGTTATAAAGGTTTCTACTTCAGCTTAGCTGGTATTTTGGAGAGATCAGCCGCGAAAGGGCCAATGAGATACTTCTAAATCAGCCTGCGGGCACCTACTTAATTCGTGACAGCACGACCCTACCTGGTTTCGCTTTATCATTGAAGTACAATGCCATATTTACCTTAAAAAAGCTGTCTAGAAACATTAATAGGGTTCAGCGTTATTTCATAGCTTATTCGGAGGAAGCGAAGACCTTCACCTTTGCAGACCAACCTTTTGAATCAATAGATGCTTTGATAAGCTTCCATTCAACCTCGCCCCTTTTGACGTGTAAGCTGCTGCAACCAGCCCCTAAAGGATATTATTGTGTTCTTTATGACTACAAGGGCAAAGTTAGTATCCATTTTGTGATTCATTTTTAGGAAACTCTTGATTTGTGCGTATCACGTGGTGACAAGGTGGCCTTTTTGATCCAGAAGAAGGAGTGGATATTTTGTTCTTCCTCTGATGGTAGGAGGGGATGGGTGCCAGCCAACTACTTAGAACCAGTAAGTTTTGTTTATTTAGTTGCCTTCCAATACGTATGTCTGACGCGATCAACGCGGGGGATCAACGCCAGGGCACGACACGTGTCATTAGGACTGCGCACCCATTACTACTACCACACATGAGGGCCGGGGCATGTGGTGGCTTATATGCGCACCCATTCCGCAAATCAGTTAGTTGTCCAGCGCTGATGGTAGGCTGGTGCCTAACAAAGAGAAGAGAGAGCAAGATTGACTCTGCTGATTCTGTCACTACGGCACTATGTACCTCTTTCATTATAAACAACCTACTAGGCTTTTCAATTATCACGGGGCGCTAAAAGGCTTGGAAAAGAAGGCTGCCAACTGACGGGCTTAATATGTCCTCTTAGGACGGAGACTTGGACTTCAATGGCTCCTTCTTTATGTGATGTATATGTAACTCCCACTTAGACGAGATCCGAGCCGAGCTGCTTCTGTGAGAACCGCATACAGCGTACGCTGACGAGGTGTGTGGCACGCGTGGCAGGCTGTTCAAGTCTACTATTATTGTTAACTACATCACACGCAGATCACTGTCCCTACGCCCACCATGCTGAGGCATGCGGCGGACATAATCGTTTGCGATGCTCAAACTTTTGTATTCTTCGTTTAATGATTACCTCTCGATTGACCTACGTTAAAGAGGCCAAATGGTTTTCGCTACGTATGATTTTGCTATCGAAAGGCTCACTGATATTCCGTAGTGTTTCACAGCCTCAGCGTCCCACTAGTCCATAATCAATTTTCGTTCCTTTTTCAAACACTTAAACTCGAATTCTGTCGATTTTTATTCCCCGGCATATCAGTAAATCATCCATCGGATACACCTAAAGACATGTAACCGTATTACAAAACAAGAGAGCAGAATCGTCCTACTAGATATAATAACAACAGAAGCATTACTGTTCTAATTTTAATGGTCTCCGCGTACCTCGATGACAGTAGCCCTCACGATAGTTCGACCGTCGATTTCGACGAGGTTCACCGTAGGCTCCGCACCAGGTGGTGCAGGGACGATGACTTGCGCGTGCATTAGTTTTAAGTGATAGTAGCCTTGAGCTGCAGCTACTGCATTCTCTCCTCCTCCCCCACCTGAACCCGGTGTCATGACAGAGTCAAGAAGACCGGAGGTGGGAGAGGACGCAGGTGGCTGGCGCGGCTGGAGCCACCCATGGGCGTACCACCACACCTGGCTCGGATCCCACGGAGTGGGAGTGCCATAAAGGCCACATTAAGAAGGAGCCATTGCAACCTGACTCTCAGTCCGCCAGTCAGCCACTCCACACAAAACACACATTGGGCTGACCACGCAGTCTGAGTTATCCCGTCAGTTGGCAACCTTCCAAGCCACTGCTTTTAGCGCACCGTGATAGTTCGAGCGCGTCAGATTGTTTATAGTGAGGAACATGCGCTGAGCCGTTAACCTCACTCTCTCCCCCACCCCCACAAGCAGACCACTGTCCGAGCCGGTCAGTTGTCTAATGCGGAGGTGGGCGCAGCTGCTGGTGGCCTCGTCTACGTGTACTATGTACACGACCTGGCCCCCCAAACACAAGCACCAGGATTTCACACAACAGGGGGTTGAACGGCTTACATCTCACATGTGTGAGATAGCCAGAGGTCACGTTAAGAAGGAGCCATCGCAGCCTGACTCTCAGACCACTAGTCAGCCACTCCACACAACACACATTGGACGAACTGCGAGGCCTGAGTGTAATTGTCATTTGGCAACCTTCCAACCGCGGCGGTTAACGTTACCGCACACCCCCACCTGAGCCCGGTTTCACGACACAGGCAAGAAGACCGGAGATGAGAGAGGTCGCAGGAGGCTGGCGCGGCCGGAGCCGCACCTGGGCGTACCACCACACCTGGCTCGGATCCCACAGAGTGGGAGTGCCATAAAGACCACATTAAGAAGGAGCCATTGCAGCCTGACTCTCAGTCCGCCAGTCAGCCACTCCAGACAAAACACACATTGGGCTGACCACGCGGTCCGAGTTATCTCGTCAGTTGTCAACCTTCCAAGCCACGGCTTTTAGCGCACCGTGATAATTTTAAGCGCGTCAGATTGTTTATAGTGAGGAACATGCGCTGAGCTGTCGACATCACTCTCTCCCCAACCCCCACCATCAGACACTGTCCGAGCCGGTCAGTTGCCTAATGTGGGAGTGGGCGCATTGGCTGACGGATCGGCGTACCCGTCTTCGCGCGCCTCAGCACGACCTGCCCCCCTATAAAGCACACACCAGGATTCACAATTTCAGGGGATATGGAGCAGCCATCGCCGTCTGACTCCCAGTCCACTGGTCAGCCACTCGAAACACACATCACATACACTGAACCGACGGCGTGGTCTGGTGGAAGCGTTAGATTGGCAGACTTCCCAGCCACGGTTTCTAGAAAACCGTGATATACTCTGGTAAATGGTGATTGTGAGGGTGTTTTCGATGTATTGGTGTAGGTAGTGTGCGCTGCTGGAGCTTAGCCTCCGGTGGTTTACCGGAGGTTGTCGTGGAGGCGTATGTGTCCTAATACGCCCATGTGGTGTGTAAATGTGCGGGAGCAGTGAGGGCAGTGAAAGGGGCGCGTCGGCTGTATGTTGGAGCCCCAGGCACTGGTTCACCAGCCTCCGTGCGATTGATTCACAGGTGACCGACCAGGCCGATGCGTGAGTTGAAGTTGTGGGCGCAGTGTGGGCAGGAGAAATTGGTAGAAGTTGGGGGGATATCATTTATGGTAGTGGGTGTGGCAGGGACGCTTAGAATGGCAGGAGAGATTCCCCATCGCTGATGGTGGTGGTGGTAGTGAAGGCGAAGGCGGTGGTAGTTGCGGTGGTGGGGGTAACTGGTGATGAGTATTGGCATGTAGTCTGTATAATGGTGGGAGTATTGGAATTCATGCCAGGAGTGAGGGTGGGGGAGTCTAAAGGAGGGTTGGCAGAATTTGACGTAGAAGTTGGCATTGTCGGATTGTTGGTTTATTGCGTCCGAAGATCTCTGACCAGGCCGATTTGCGCGCGGAAGATGCGTTGACAGCGCGGGCATGTTGGCAGGGCCTGGGCATTAGCGGTGTTGGTCCGGGGCGCTGGTGACTTTCGTGCCGCTCTTTTGGCTTTGGCGGTGGCGATCCGGTTGGCCTCATAGATTGCTGAGCCAGTCTTCACGGATCTTCTCATTGCCGGTCTATCCTGGGCGAGGTCCTCCCAGGTTGCCGGGTTGATTTGCAGTTGCTTCAGCGATTTCTTCAACGTGTCCTTGTAGCGTCGTTTTTAACCTCCCTGCCGGCGAGCACCCATAGCGACATCTCCGTATATAAGTCGTTTGGGTAGTCGCTCGTCGTCCATTTTTACCAGGTGGCCGCTCCATCGCAGTTGCACTTGCCTCAGCATGGCGTGGATATTGCGGATTCCGGTCCGCTCCAGGACTTCCGTGTCCGGGATCCTGTCTTGCCATCCCAGCTTCAGTATTCTGCGGAGGCAGCTGAGATGGAAGTGATTCAGCTTCCTGGTTTGTTTCGATTAGGGGGTCCAGTTCTCTGCTCCGTAAAGGAGTTTCGTCAAGACGACGGCCTTGTACATCTTCAGTTTGGTGTTCAGGTGAATACCGTGACGATTCCACACGGAGGCCTGCAACCGGCCGAAGGCTTGACTAGCTTTGCAAATCCGTCGGGCAACCTCGTCATCGATTCTCGTATTGCGTGAAAGCGTGCTTCCTAGATAAGCGAAGGTTTTCACGTTTTTGAGTTGAGCACCGTTGACATTGATTCGAGGAGCATTGTATTCCGCGCTGGGTGGCGGCTGGTGCATGACAACCGTTTTGGCTCTACTGATTGTCAATCCGAAATCTGCGCAGCCTGCAGTGACGAGGTCCATAATCCTTTGCATGTCCTCCTCCGTCACGCTGTTAAGGGCGCAGTCGTCTGCGAATAGCAAGTCATGGACTGTAGTCGTAGACGCGCGTTGAAGCTGCATACGCCGACTGTTGAGAAGGTGCCCGTAAGTTCTATAGGCGATGCGGATCCCTGGCTGCTCATCGCGGTAGACGTCCATCAGCATAGCAGAGAACATGAGACTGAAGAGGGTGGGGGCCAGTACGCAGCCCTGCTTCACTCCGTTGATCACTGCGAATGCTTCGGATACCGTCCCGTTGTCAGTGACGCGCGCCGTCATCCCGTCATGAAGCTGACGCACCATGTGCGTGAACCACTCAGGACAGCCGAATTTCTGCATGACTTTCCACAGTCCGTCGCGATTCACCGTGTCAAAGGCTTTCGTCAGATCCACGAAGGTAGTGTATAGGTGAGTTCGCATCTCCTGACACTTCTCTTGCAGCTGGCGGGCGGCAAAGATCATGTCGGTTGTTCCACGGTGTCGGCGGAAGCCACATTGGCTTTCCGGGAGCAGGCCCTTCTCTAGGTGACCGTTCAGACGATTGAGAAGGATACGGGCGAAGATCTTCCCAGCGATGTTGAGCAACGAAATGCCTCTGTGATTATCACAGAGTTGCCGGTTCCCCTTCCGTTTGAAGAGATGGACGATGGTCGCGTCTTTAAAATACTGAGGAACTTGTCCTTGGCGCCACATCTCCTGGAAGAGTGTTGTGAGTTCTGCTATCAGTCGGGGCCCACCGTGCTTATAGACTTCCGGGGGGATTGCGTCGGATCCCGGTGCTTTACCGCTGGAAATCTGCTGCACGGCCCGGATGGTTTCTAGTAGGGAAGGTGGCAGATCTAGGTCATTGTTCGTATCCAATTAAGTGAGCCGGTCAATGGCAGCATCGGAGATGGCTGATGAGCAATTAAGGACACATCTGAAGTGCTTGGCCCAACGCTTCAGAATTTGCGATTTCTCTATCAGCAGTGTTGTGCCGTCAGAGCTGAGCAGTGGTGCGGCCCCCTTGATACACGGGCCGTAGATGGCCTTGATGGCTTTGAAATGTTTTTCATTTCATTGCGGTCCGCATAGCTCTGGATTTCCTCAGCCTTTCGGATCATCCATGCGTCCTGCATCTCCCGCAGCCATTGCCGTACAATGTGCCGACACCTGAAGAAGGCTACTTTAGTGGCCTCAGTCCGAAGCTCAATGTAGGCTTTATGTAGTCCATTCTTCTCCGCGAGTAACTTGCTGATGTCAGTGTCATTGTCGTCAAACCAGTCCTGGTGTTGTCGGCGTGCGCGTCCGAGGACTTCGAGGGCGGTGGACTGGATGGCATTTCGCAGTTGACCCCATCGTATTTCCACAGTAACGTTATCATCTGGAGCACGCAGGTCCTCCAGCTTCTGGGTTATTTGGTTGCTGAAATCAAGACAGTGAGCGGGCAAATTTAACAAAAGAGTATTTTACTTACCTGGCGGTCGCTTACTTTGGGGCCTTCGTCGGGGTTGCATTCTGAGCCTCATCTGGGAGATGACGAGGCGGTGATCTGTCCAACCATCGGCATCGCGGATCACCTTGGTTACCAACAGGTCCTGTCGATCTCGCCACCGGACGAGAACATAGTCCAGCAGCTGCCAGTGCCGCGACCGAGGGTGCATCCACGTGACCTTCTTCCGCGTCGGAAGGCGGAAGAAGGTGTTGGTCAGCAGGAGACGGTGTTCCGCACACGTTCGCAGAAGAAGGAGGTCGTTATCGTTACAGCTACCGAGACCGTGGGGACGCAGAACCCCCTGCCAGGCAGCGTGGTCCGTCCCGACGCGGGCGTTGAAGTCACCAAGGGCAATTAACTTGTCCTCTTTTGGCACAGTCGCCAGCGGGGCGTGCAAGTCCTCGTAGAATTTGTCCTTCTCCGCATCAGAGCTCGTCATTGGGGGAGCGTAGGCGCTGATGATGGTGGCGAACTGGTCTCCCCGAAGAGGCAGGCGGAGGCTCATCAGGCGATCATTGATACCCAGCGGCAGACAGGGCAGACGTCCCACGATGTCGTTCCGGATGGCAAAGGCAACACCAGCGTCGCGTTGCTCTGCCTTTGGCCGGCCACTCCAGAAGAAGGTGTAGCCGGCACCCACCTCCTCTAGCTGACCCTGCTCAGAGAATCGGGTCTCACTGAGAGCAGCAATGTCCACCTTGTAGCGCGCCAGTTCCCGAGCAACTAGCACCGTCCTCCGTTCCGGCCTGTTGCTCCTAGAATTGTCTAAAAGGGAACGAACATTCCAGGTTGCCAGTGTGAACGGACCCACCTCGAGCAGCCTGACAGTATGGCGAGGGGGATGGGGACGGGGGTATTGTTGTTTGTTTGCGTTTTACGACCGCGTATTTTGCGATCTGCGAGCCGCGGCCGGCTGCAGAAGACGTGATAACCAGCATTTGTTTAGGGCACATTTTTTCTAGCACCCTTCCTCTGCGAGAAGGCAAGCAGTGCTGTCCCTAAATAGGGCTGCCTCGGACATCCTAGACGGCTGCCGAACTCCACTATGGGTCACGGTTTTGTTTTAGTGGGAGAACGACCCGAGTTAGCCTGGGCCGCTCTACGGGGTTGCTGTTGCCCCCACCGTAGGAATTTCTTGAGAGGGGGAGATGGGAAGTTCGGGAGTCAGACATACCGGGCGTGGAGGCACACACAACACCGGAGACCCTCACCTGGTTTAGCCCGCCGGTCGTGACGGTTGCCCCGGGGTGTGTCCGCTGGGAAGAACCCAACTTCGAGGAGCCACAGGTGAGAGTTGGGTACCAGTTAGTGGTGGCAACAGGAGCATTCACCACCTGTACGAGACAAATGGAGAGACCCAATGCTATCTGTGTGGTGCTACTCCTAACCAGTACCCCTACACCCCGACAGTAGCCCTAGAGCGTCTTAAACAACAGGAATTCTATGTTAATTAACGGTCGGCTAATTAACTTGAAGTTGCAAGAACCACATCCGATCCGGCCATTTACCCATTTCGCATTTGCACCAGACGCTCGACTTTTCATTATGGCATCGTTTCCAACTGGGCAGTGTCGGAAAACAAGCCTATCACTCAAGGGCGAAAGTCACCGAGCGACTTCGAATCGATTTCCTCAATGACATAGCTTTGGGTACACAGATTTTAATGTAACATCCTCTCTTATATAGAGGTAACCGTCAAGCAACTCGTTTTCATCGTTTGGTGTCTTGTTTATGCAGATAAATGAGTTCATGGGTTTAACGGATAACCCATTTGCTGCTATCCTCCATTGGGTATTCAAGCAACTCTAGTCGATAGCCCGAAAACTACCAAAATATAGCCATCGACTGCTCCAATCGAAGGCGTACTGAGGCAACTTCGACCGGGCTTGAAACATCCTGATTCGCCTGCCTTCGGTTAGTAGTCTCCTAAAAACTTCTAATCAAAATGTTTATAAGGACGATAGACACGTGCAACTATTTTACCGTGCTTCTCTGCTGGGTTACGAATTTTGATACTAATCGTTGCATCCTTGCCAACTTCCGATATTTTTGACTTCTTGCCACCGGGATGAGAGTGGCGTGGATGTTGCGCAGTTACACATCACTATAGACAAATTAACGCACATATAACAACTACAGTTATCTCTCTTGTCGCTGTCAACCTACCCTGTTTTGGATCACGATGTCCGTGGAGCTGGGCTGCGAAGGAGCTTGAATTAAGTGGAATTTCGGTAGTACCATTGGTTTGATTAGTGTACGCTCCACAACTAATCCTGTCCAAAATGTGTACCAATCTTTTCTGAATGTACCCATCTTTTATACTTTCAGTAGGTGTTTTATTGCCTCTTCTTGCCCTGTTTTAAAGGCATTTTTTCTCTTTTCCTAGTTCAACGAGGAGCTGTATAACCGGTTACAGAGTGAAAAGAACGAGGGCGTGGTTCCGTTCTGCTCTCGCGTATTCCCCGTTCCGGTGAACGCAATTGCTGTCAAATCCCGGACTCCAAGCCTCTTTGCTACTGACCAGTTAAAGGTTGAGGTACCTAGTCATCCTTGCCTACTCTTTTAGCTGGATTCGTTAACTCAAGCCCCATCTTGTCCTTCTATCAACTTCTCTGAGATTGTACTGATGTAGGCCTACGTCTGACAGGATACCACCTCCTAGTCTATGCAAATAAAACTGCTCTAGCTGATCACTTCTTTGTCAAATTGAGAATCTATTTATCTTCGAGTGCAGTCTTCGAATTCACTTGCAGCTTTTCCGATTTGGGTCGACTTTTTCGGTATAGTATTTGACGTAAATTCCTGTGCTAAAAGCCGCCCGAAAGGTCTTCTGTCCACCAAAAGTCACCTGTGTGTTCCGAATTTCGCGACTTAGTGAAACTCAGCGGGCTCTTTATTCCCATCAAAAGATCTTCAGATGTCTGAGTGCCGTGCTTAATCAGTTTCGACAACTTTAAATGCGCCGGTGGCCTAAGTCTGATTATTCTGAAGTCAATGGCATATACGAATTGTTACTTAAGTAATTTTAGTAGGAGGTTTTTGTATTAATCAAGACACGCATACTTTAAAAGCCCCGATTGGGAGATTTGAAGAGTACTACTCTTTCTTTACTGTCCGTGCTGTTACCCGTAGCTTCCTCATCTTTCAACTGTCCCCTTAATTCTTCTAATGTTACTTCTATTTTTTGGTAGGAAGGTGTTGAAGTTGTCGTTCAAAAAATTCTGAGGAATGGATTCTGCGAAGCTATTCGAAAGGACACCAAGGCACTGGGCTTCTTACCCATCAACTACTTGAAATTTGCACTCTAATGAGACTAAGTATTGTTCTTCCGTCGCCATCGATTCTGCCTAGTCACCTGATTCCTTTTTAATATCCCGTGGTTTTGTTGATGAACTTTCGTCTTCAACATTTTTCCTCATTTTTATAACCACACTCAAACACACCGAATTATACGAGCATAATAAACCTCTTTGAATCCAAGAATTCAAATAAACGATATGTTGATTCCGCATATCTTTTCTGTCTTGATTTACTTCGCTTTAATTTTTTCCTTATGACTAACAGCTAACGTGAACGTCCTTAATACCGGTACTATCCATCATAATGTTGCGGAAGCATGGCTCCCTCCAAGACTTTAAGCTTCCATTTGCACGAAGTTGTTCTGCTGGTTTATGCTATTTATCATTTCTCGGCCATTCGGTATTGGGTGTATTCTTCAAAAGTATTGCTACGCTGAGAACTTTCTGTACTATGCTCTCAGAGCTGTATACGAATATGTGAGCTTTTATAAAACACGAAAACCTGGATTTCCTTTGTTCGTACATGTAGTGGTGCATGATCTCAAGAGAGCCAGCTGCCTTTAACCTTTCTATTAAGTGACAACAGTTGGAAGCACCTTATTCTCCAAGCTCACGTAGGAGGGGTAAAGTGATCGGGCTGCAAGCTGTGCGAGCACCAAATAAGATTTAACTTTAAACACCGCACAATGGTTACGCTTGATGCATCGGACGCGTCCTTACCCGATGGAAGTCAGTTTGCCTTTCTTTTCAACGCAGCACAAGCCGCGTAGGCAATACGCATTTTTCCGTGGAAAATTTTCCGTCCATAAGGCTCACGTACACACTCCTTTCTCCAGTTTTGAGGAGTCTACTGAATAGCCTCCTTTGGTTTTTGGTCTTTTCGTAGATCAATTTTTGCTGGCTCCGTTTTTAGCTTCTGCGTCAACTGCCGTAACTTTTGAAACGGGGTATTTGCCGCATGCTTTTGAATGGAAAACATTAAGTGCGGTTTTTGTACTAATTGGCATTCAATAAAACCCCACAACAAGCCATGCTGGTTTTCGGTTTTTTGTACCTTTTCAGCCTTCTCTGCATTGCAGCTTTAGGCCACTGCGTACGCAGTTATCATCTTTTTTATTAATTTGCAATTTCAGTGTGAAGTTGGCCATCTCTTCTGTAGCGGATGCGCAAAACTTATTTTTAGTACTCATTTGACAAGAGCGTACGTTTATTTAAAATTTGGTACTCAAAAAAGGGTGTCCGGTAAGAACGTGAGATGCGACCCCACTCAGGGAACAGAGTAATACGGGATCGGAGACAATACGGGTTTTATGTGTGGGCTTAAACGAAGGAGGGGAGAGCGCCAAAATAACCCTATCCATGGTGGTGTTCGTTAGGATTAGCATTCGTTATCGGGTTAGTTGGGTCGCACAATAGTTTGTTGCCCCGACACGTGTGTCTTGCTTTACGTCACAACGACTTCTATGCGCGATGTCATTGCTAGCTGACCTGACCCACTTTTTTACGGACCCTTGACGGGTGCAAGGATGAAGCGGGCTCTGCGCGATTTTTCATCGCCACAGTAAAATTCATGCGTTTTGAGGCTACGGTGGCGTCCTAATAATTGTCGCTTTGAAATTTGGCCTGATAATTCGAAACTCCTACAGCTTATGAAATATTGTGTGACACTACTAACCCGGCAACGAGTGCTAACCCTAACTAACACATCGTGCAGAGTTAGGTTGGCGTGTACTCTGGTCGCATACTGCACACTGACCTGGACTTGGTTTCCTGAGTGGAGTTGCATGTTGCGTTCTTGCCGGGTGTCTGTTATGCTAAGCAGAATGTATCGACGCTCGTGCAACTATTAATGTACTCCGAAATCTGATTATAAATAAGGCTGACAAAGTTTTCAACATGAACCACGTAAATGTAAACATTTCATGGGCACTGGAAGTCTTAGTGTTGTGGACTAGACGATATAAATTAATTCTCGTTATAAGAACTTTATAACTAGCAGTCGAGTTCATCAATAGGTTCACTCCTGACAGGTTACGCAACTGGGCAAGCTGTCATCACATTGAACAAATGTCTGGAGTTTGCTTTCCAATTAGTTTTTGTAAGCCGGTGCAGGCAAACGATAGCTGTTAGAACTTGATATTCAGCTCTATGTAACTATATATACGCGAGAGTTGTTGCTGTGCATGAGGTTCGATTTACGTGGGAGTGCAGGAAGAAGGGATAAGTGGGATTAGTGCACTGAAAACCTTCGATGCCATACCGCTCAATCCGAAGCGTGAACATAGTCCTCACCCCAAAGGTAACCGTAAACTTACTATCAAGTTTTAACCATATGAATAATCCTGAGAGTTCATCGGTGGGGGGAGGAGGGTGTCACAACCAATATATCTGATAAAATTCCGAATTCGCGTCGCATTGGCGGACGTCGACCAGCGTAGTGAATATTTTTCTTTTATTTTCGAATTATTGTATGTATTCGCCTTTTGTTCCAGAAGGGATTGATGAAGTCTCATTTCGTGCGAATTGACTATTTCAAGATAAAAATATTTCGGTTTGAAATACGTTTTTACACTATCATCGAGTTAATTTCACTGCAAGTATACTTTAACGCCTTCAGACCTATTAAGTCAACTTGCAGGGCCTGCCAATTGTCCTACCTATGGACGAAAAGGTACGCATCCAGGAAGTGGTCTTTGAGATTGAGTAAGGACTGTGCATCGTTTGCGCTGGGCGAGCTGTTCGGTTAATTCGAAAATTAGCTCTTCCTCTTCTGCATATCTCGATTGATGAACTCGATAATCTGTTCGAAAGATCACTCTACTTTGACGCCTGCCTTAAGTATATTCCATTTATTTATAAGCGGGAAGGTACCTATCTACACCACGTGAAGAGCAATAAAAGGCGTTTCACTGAGCATGCATACAAGGTTTTTAGCACCCCTATTGACAGCTAACACTACAGACTTTGCTTCAAACGCTTTGATTATAAAATCAAAAGCATTAATTACGCCGCCTGAACCGTGGTATCTACCTGAAAACCTACTTACTAGTATTTCCAGGACTACATTGCGCCTGTTTGCTTGCAGTGTCTATGGGTAGTCGAGCGGTGAGCTACGAAATAGGCAAGTCCTGGGTTCGGGCGAATAATCGGTTGTGTACCAGCAGCGACGGCATCATCAGCATGTGGAGGCTGAGATCTGGAACGCCGTCCGAGCGTCTCCTGGGGACCCGTCGCTACTTAAACTTCTCACTATGTCCATGAAAAGGCGGACAATTTAAGGCGTGATTCCGGTTTTACCAAGTAAAAGGCGGTACTTCAAAATCTGGATGGGTTTTTGCACGTGCTGTTGTGGTATTAGATCAGCCAACAGGCCTTCGGACGGGCCGTGTAAACCCGTTCAAACAGATCGCTTAGGCGTCTCGATCAAGTACGAGCACGTTCGAATTCCCTACGTAGGCCTCTCGGGGGGAGATAATTATCAGCAAGAGGAGTGACGGACACACTATTCTTTTGATGAAAAAGCATTCGAACGAGAATTACTTATAGACCTTCAACCGATTTACTATGCTTTGCGTCATTCAGTCGGATCATCTGATCTGCAGACGATAGAGGCGAAACGGTGGCAAGGACTAGAAAACCTCTTGGAAATGTGAGATGCACTGCAGGATAGTCCGATAAAATTTCGGGCGCATTCCTCCCCAAGTTTTATGAAGGCTTTTCAAAAGTTGCTGGTGGCCCACAGGATGCAGGATTATCCATTTTCACTGTTTCCTATTAGTTATTTTAATGTTTGTTCTACAATTCCTCCATACTCCTCGTTTGTGTTGATTTTTTTTACAAAAAGTACCGTTCAATACTTTGCCACAACAGTAATAAACAGTCCAGGTTTGTGTAACCTGTGCTTGATTTTATTTCGGACAAGGCAAACGATGAAAATGCAGTCGGAAGTCATGTAGGTATGAGTTAACTGCCTATTCAGGTTGCATATTTACCCTTTAGTGCCTACGATTAGAAATGTTAAAACAAGCATTGAAAACGCACAAGAATACATCCTAACTTGTCAGAAGACATGCCTTGTATTTTATGAGGATTATTATGGAAAAAACGTTTAGTCAAATGTGTCGTGTTTCTCTCCATCTTCTAACAAGTATCTCTTCCCCATTGTTAGGATTAAAGCGAACCGATAACAATGTCCGCAATCTCCAGAGTCGGTCGTCTAGTTCTGCCAAGGACAGCCCTTTTGGTCTGTGACCTTCAGGAGAAGTTCCGTCCCGCTATTGCGCACTTTGATGCGATTGTCAATGTCTCAAGTCGCCTCATTCAGGCAGCGAGGATTCTGCAAATGCAAACCATTGTCACTGAGATGAATCCCAAAGGTGATTGAATATAGCCTTCTTCTTCTTCTTCTTTTTCTACCTCTTCTTCTTTTTCTACCTCTTCTTCTTTTTCTCCTTTTTCTTTTCTCCTTTTTCTTCTTCTTCTTCTTCTTCTTCTTCTTCTTCTTCTTCTTTTCCACCACCACCACTGCGTCCCTGTTACCCCTCTTTCTACCGAACAACCTACCGGTTTTGTTCTGAAACGTACTTTCTGTGCAGTTTTACGTCACTGAACTTCCGAGATTTTATGTTTACTCGGACTGAATACTTAAGTGAAGCCAAAACTGGCTGTTCTACAGATGTGCTGAACCCAAGCCAGTTTCATGCTGGTTCAAGACACGTCTTTGTCAGGCGGCACCGGGGCGTTCTCGCCGCACCAACCACTTTGTCCAATCAAATTACCCGTTGTTTGACAGACTCGGACAGTGAACTGATGCAGGGGAGAGGGAAAGAGGGATCGAAACTGGGGAATCCATCCTCATGCCCCACTATAATAAATCCGACGCTCTAGAATTTATTCGGCGGGCCAGGAGTTGTGACCTGGAAGGTTACCCACCGACGGGCTTAATCGACCCGTCTCAGGACTGAGAGCCAGGCTGCAATGGCTTCTTCATAATATTACTTTTGTGGCTATCTCACGCGTGTGAGTTTCCAGCCGTCCTTTGGAACCCTGGTTAATGTGTTGATGACCCGAGCATATGTGGCACACGTAGATGGGCTGCTTAGATTTGCCAGCTACAGTTCCCACGCCCGCCTCCGGGCGTCTTGAGCCGGAGTCTTATCATCGGTGGCTGAGGCACGCAGCGAACGTCGTCGCTTGTGACGGTCACTTTCGTGTATACTTGCAGTACATTTCCTTTCTCGTGAAATGTCAACCGAGATTCTGAAGTGTGTTTGCGATTCGAACAAATGACGTAAGTAAGGTTATAATATTGATTATCATGCAACCTAATCTTAAGATAGTTCACTCACTGCAGAATGTCGCCTTTTAAACGATTGTTAACAGAAATCATACTCCTTGGAACCTGGCTACTTAAGTATTATGCACTTTTCTCATTGGTTTTCGGTGTCCTTATAAATGCAAGTATATTTTTTTCGAAAAATGCACAAAAGGTTATTTTTGGTATTCACTTAGTAGGAACGTACGTCTTCTTCATATTTTATACTTGAAAAAAAGATATCTTTCGGTTTTCAAAACTTTGCCGGATAGTTTTGAACCCTACCAACCCTTAAACGTGCCTTGCAGGTTTCGAAACTGCATGCTGTACTCATTCCGTCTAGGGGAAATCACATATTTCCCTACAATTTGAGGAATAGGTCAAATAGTTCTCATGAAATTTCGCAATGGATATGGATCGTGTTGTGTACTTTATAGGTGACATTAATAAATTAACGGACACAATTTCTTCCGACTGAGTATTTCACGGTCTTAAAAAGTATCATAATTATTTTCTTTTTTAAAACCGAAAGATACACGTTCGTAAGATATAAAATGTGAAGAATACGTAATTTCCTACCAATTGAATACCCGAAAGAGTATTTTGAGCATGCTTTTCATAAAATATAGTTCAATGTATAAAGGTATGGAAAATCAATGAGAAAAGTACATACTACTTAAGTAGCCATTTTATCCGGAGTATGCTTTCTGCTGACAATCAGGAAGAAGCTCGTTAAAAAGACAGCATCCTGCTGTGCCTGAAGTACCTTAAATTTAGGTTGCATGCTGATCAATGTTACAGCCCTACTTAAGTTATTTGTTCGAATCGCAAACACATTTCAGAATTTCGGTTGAAATTTCATGAGACGAACTTTACTGTAGGTAGGATTACAGTGCTGCCTAGAACGGAGATTTATCCTATTGAATTGGCACACCGCCGGTTAACCTAATAGAATACGCCTATCCCTTTTTGCATATTGGCTTCAATCTCACATGTTCGTATGGGGACAAGCAAGTAGTAATGTATGTAGAACGAATACCAACCTTGCAGAGAGAGAGGAAGAGGGAGTGTGTAGCTGAAGACTCCGAAGCAAAACAGATTATGTACTACACTCTGATCAGGGAATCACCAATTTTACGCGATGAGGAATATTTCTGATCTCAGCCGACAGGGCGTAACTCCTTGCCCCAAGCGTCAGAACATTTGACTCAAGTTCTGAATAACCGGATCCACATTCCAATGTCAGGTCTCCTAGGCTTATCTGACGACGTTATGTCATCTAAATGGACATATATCTCCATTTCTGTCGTGTTTAGCTAGTATGATCGTTGGTAAACTGATCGCCTTCGGAGTTTCGACGGCTGGTTAGTGTCTTCAGCTCGCCTCCCCCCTCCCCGTGTGGACTACCTTCTACTCAGCCGACCTTCAAGAACAGCATGACCGAGGAAGTCGTGCACTAAGACTCCTCCGATCCGGCCGCTAAGCAGCGTAGGATGGAGTTGATTGTCGCTTTAGGGCTTGGGACAGTCCTCTTTGTTTTTGAACCGGAACCCCCATGGAGCCCATCAGCCTTCCTGTAACATCGCTCTTTATCAGCCGCTAATTCTGCATCACACCATTTTGAAATGTAGCACGATTCCTAAGGATATGACGTCCGATGCCTTATCTTTTTCGCTTGATCGAGGCAAGGGTGGGTTTCATTGGATTATCTCTTGATAGCTTACCCTAACAATCACAATTTCAGGGTCCAGTCTCATATGGGAGGGGAAGTGAGAAACACCATTATGAGGCGTTTGTTTTGCGGAAGGGTCGGAAGGCGGTCTGAGGCCATGGCGGCGGCCTCTTATGCTTCTGTACGCGCCTCTTTCCAAAAGAACGACGTGGATGCTAACGGCTAAGAGCATCGCATTTGAGAAGTAGTAAGTGTCAGCTTGTTGATTCGCTTGGATTGTTCCTACAGTCGTGAGCGCCTCCTCTGAACTGAACGCTCGCATGTTGTATCCACATGAAAACGGCGATCACGTGAATCCTAATGTGATGTATCCTTCTCGTGCAGCGGCAGTGCCGCTCGACAGTGGCATTTGCAGCCTCGCATGAATCTGTCCTCCTTTTTAAACCACGCAGGATCGGCAAAGCTGCATTTGGGCCAGTAGTCTTTTATGCCAAGTCCATCAGCCTAACATCTGTGTAATGCGCCATCACACTGCTTCTGATTCAATTTTTTCTTGAAGTGGTCTAGGGAGCATACTTGCCCTTTGGTCCCAAAAAAGCTATCTCGTTAGGTTTGGTTGATTAGTCCTTCCAACTCTGTCCGGACGACCGTACCATAGGCCTAACAGAACGGACTGGCTTTACGCCTGTTTTTGTATTTGTGCTCGATTTCTAAAAAGTTCCTTCCGTCAACCAAAACCTTAACAGTCGGTCGGGAACACAGCTGGTAAACTCCCCCCTCCCCCCTCTTTTCCCTTCGACTCGGGCGGGGTTAGCTTGTGTCTCGGACCTATTTCGTACAACAGTAGGCCTAGTTGGCGGCGTCATTATCGTCGATAGGGCTAAATGAAGAAAGGGTTGGACGTGGGAAAGCCTAAAACGCATACCACCCTCTCCTCTTCACTGGGCCTGTACTGACTTTCGTGAGAGGCTATCGATTGGGGCGCGATTTCTTACAACATGGGGCCACCTCGATCAGTGATGTGAAACGCCAACAGCAGCTCGCGTAGCAACTTGCTAGCACGACCCGACTTTGATTTGCCACTGGCTTGCGGTGCCAGTGATGTTGGCGGTGGTGGTATGGCTTTTCTCATTATATTAAAATCTAGCAAAGACTTGAATCTGGTTATTTTTTGGTATTCAGTTTTTATACAAAGGCCCGGCCATCGCGGCATTAACGATTTAGTGCAACTTTCCTTCTCCGATTTGATCTGTCCCCTGAAATACCCACCTTCTGCGTCCTATGTAGGTCTGGGTCCGACAGTGCAGGAGTTGGGCGACCTCAGCGGAATCCCCGTCTTTCCCAAGATGACCTTCAGCATGGTGGTGGAGGGGGTGGAAAAGGCACTAGAGCTGGGCATCAAAATTGACTCGGTGCTACTGTGCGGAATAGAAACGCACGTCTGTGTTCAACAGACAGCCCTTGACCTCCGCCAGCGTGGTATCGATGTGTACTGTGTGGCTGATGCAGTCTCCTCGCGCAACATGGTGGACCGCATTATGGCTTTTGAGAGGATGCGCCAGTCAGGAGTCTACGTCACTACCAGTGAGGCCGCTATTTTGAGTCTGCTGAGCGGCGCCGACCACCCTCTGTTCCGCGCAGTGCAGAAGTTAATCATCCCTCCAGCGCCAGACAGCGGTCTGCTATCCCTGGACGATGGTCGAGAAAAGAAACAATAGTGTATGCATGAATGTGTGTGTGTGTGTGCTTATGCGGCTAAAACCTGCCACTGGAGCGTCAGCGCCGCCCCTCCTCTCAGTTTCTCGTTAAAATAACACACTTTTGCCTTTGTGTTAGCAGATTTTTTGCTACCCGATATCAAGCTTAACCTTCAATGAATCTTCTTTTGTTGTAGACTCTTTTATCCACAGGGGCACACTAACTGTGATGTTCGTGCTGTCCGCTATCTACGTCACGCTTATAGTGCATTCTTCTCAACAGTCAACAGTTTTGTAAAGCACGCGGCGTTTGATCCAGGGTTGGGTTCCCACTGGTTGGGTAATCATACTGCCTTGTATTCCGCTGGTATTTTTTGCCTTCCGTACATTGTATCGCCCGTATTGTGACTACACAGAAAAGGAATCAAGAGGTGTCTCTGTTAAAGCTCGAACGCCAAAATTTGTGCCCACCGATAGCCTTGTTGGGTCTAAGCGGTGTTTATACTCAGAACACTACAATTATCAGACCCAGTTCCATGTTTTAGGAGCAGTGGAAAGACCACTAGAAGTCGTGCATTCTGTACAGAAACTCGGTTAGTCGGGGGCCCCGACGCGCGGCAAACTCTTGGCCTGCACGTGCGTCCGTCCGCTAGGGTGATGTGGGCGCGAGTGAATGAACGTCGTGTGAGTCAGTCAGGGTCCGTTTGAGCAGTTGATTGGCTGAAAACAATTTGTGCCTGCCTGTGATTGGCTGCCATGAGAGGCTGTCTGCGTGCATTTGTGGCGTCCGAGGATGTCAAGGATAGCACACACTGTAGAGTATATTACTAGGACCAGCTTTAGCCATATACCAATGCCAGAATTGTTAAGCAATTCATCAGGCACACATGTATAGATAGGAGGAGGAGGAAAGAATAAGTTTATGACGTAGGGGATCTATGTTAGCAGTAACAAATGGTAGACAATAAAAGAGAAGCCTAAAGATACAGGCGAATACTGGAGACCCATACAATCGATCCGTTTGGAGTGGGAGGTTGTCGCGAATGATCAGTTAGATACCGGTGGGGAGCGCAGCGCTGTTGGCAAATGCGGGTGAGGGTCGTGGAGATGCTGACGGTCAGGGGTCTGCGAGACGGTCCGATAGCGGTAACGGGGGGATATGTCAGTAGTAGGGAGGGAAGGAACACCGGCCATCTTCACAGACCATCGATTACACCATTCCCATCTGGGATCCGCGCGAAAAGTGCTACCAATCCACTTAAACAATTCTGTAGAAACTGTGGTCCGTTACAAATTTTCCGGTACCTCGAGAACTGTGCCCACGTCACCTTCAGCGCGTCATGGGCGCCAGAGGTGGAAGGCCTATTCGCGCTGAAAGCGCTTCAACCTTATCCGAGCACACGATACCAATAAAAGCAAAACCATCGAAGTAGCCTTGCTTTGTGCTCCAGTTTCTACTAACGCAACACGTTCTAACCGCCCGCCTACGATGGCTTTTCGTTCCACAAAGAATCCGTTTCCTTTTCTATGACATCTCCCGGAAATGTAGATAGCACAAATTTGCGCGTGTACGAAGAGCACTGTAAAAAGTTTCGGCTTAATGATAATTGGTTTGCCA
Source organism: Schistocephalus solidus (assembly GCA_017591395.1). Lineage (NCBI taxonomy): Eukaryota > Metazoa > Platyhelminthes > Cestoda > Diphyllobothriidea > Diphyllobothriidae > Schistocephalus > Schistocephalus solidus. Next base: position 25,782 of record WEDG01012256.1, on the reverse strand, counting down.
CCGGTGCACTGTGGAAGAGGGATGAGGGCATGAAACCGATCCTACGTTCCCTGCCGTCACCATACGCAAACAAATATGCACTTAAGATGTCACAACCTGTTAACAATCGTATCTAAAAACGACTACCAACTCTTGTCGTATATCGCTCCTATGGATGGAGTCAGGCCAAACTGGTTATTTTGTAGCATGACCTCCATGGCAGGACTCATTTATGTGAGCTCCAAGTCTTTGAAGTTTTGTTCGCGCAAACTGTGTGATAAGCACTAGCTTAGCCCGCGAAGATGGAAATTTGATGCCAAGTGAGTGAATGCGTCCGCGCCCATTTCTAGTCACCATTAGGGCACGATGAATGCGGAAAGAGGCATAGGTGGGCGCTGTGCGTATTCACCTCACTACAATCCAATTAATGTCCAAGTCGTAACTCATTACATCCATGCCCGGGGTAGCGGTAGTCATGGTTGCTGCCGACGGTCGGACTATCGAGCGCTCATAGGATTGTCGCTTATTGTCCCAACAGCGGGTCAGCGGAACTAAAATCTCTCCAATTGTACCTGAAATTTCCACGCTTCAAGGTTTTGAAAGCTTCGAATGCTCTGTGATAATGCTCGACTCTGCAAACTTTCAGGGAAACACGGTGGCCAGTGAGCAAGTGAAACTACTCTGCCTGGCACGCCTGCTCAGTCTAACGTCATTTGCGCCTTTAACAAGACAGGCTACAGCAAGGTTATGGTTTTCCCCTGCGCTTATCTGGGCGTTGTTGTATTATCTGGACACAGCTGGTACTAGTCAAATATGGATTTCCTACTCTGCGTCATTGGTAAAGGCGCCAGCCAAATATATAGCCATCACTCAGCCTTGACGTAGGTCGACAATTCCGGTAGACGTCTGTCGCTGGGGTTGTGGCGAGTGTCCTAGCGCTGGCCTATATGTCCTTCACACCGTTAATGATCTTCTAAATTCGATTTGTGCTCGAGAAGAGCAGCAAATGTCAAAACTCGGAGGATCTTGCATTTGTCAGCACTCGCCTATTTAATGACAATTTCGCGACTTTACTAAACCTGCTCATGAGTCGCGAAGTTATTTATCCTATCATTACCCAGTTTGTTCCGCTGCATCACTTTACACCCGAATAAATTTAGGTAGCTACAGTTAATGGGCTACGCGAATTATTCTTCCATCCTATAGCTGTTTGGATTGCCTCTGAATATAGTGATCAAGGCTAAAACTGAACGCTGAATACGTTGAGATGACAACCGGGTTCATAATTGTGTTGCGATTATCAGGATACAAGATATTATAAAGCATGGAGGATGATCATTTGATCACCAGAGCAGATCCCTGGATAACCCAATGCCATGAGCATACATCCCAGTGACCAGCGTGCTTTTGTTCTGAATAAAATCCCAGCTGAACACCAAGTTCTCTATTAGCCGTCTGATATGCTGGGCGTCAGTAAGACCCTGGAAGAGGAGTACCAGAGGCTGAGAAAGACACCAGTTTTCTGCTTGACTCCCAAAAGCTGAAGTCATTAAGACGCCTGTGGATTATCTCAACAAAACTTCGTGAATGGTGAAGAGAACCTGGTAGTGTTTTCTTTGTAATAATACTTCTTATTATTTTCTGCTCGAACAAAGGATGGCCTTCCATTTTGAACTTTGCATTTAGGAGACGTTGAAGACCGTTAAATGTTTATTCAGATGGCTCCGTATCTGTAGGTTTATTAGAACTCCAACGTGGTCCATATGTATTGTAAATTTTTTCGAGCCCTATGTGGTATCTTCCTAAGGAAATAGAGGATATACTACTGTGTTTAAATGTTAAGTACACGGCTTGTAGATGGGAAACCCTAAACGCGATTGCAGCGGTCGATGAATTTCAAATTTCCTCGGAGAAATTGGAAAGACTATTATAAAACTGGAAGATACTGATTCTTCGTGTAAAAAAGATGAAGACGTAATTTGCTACGAAATGAGAGCAAGAAAGTATATGCGTGTGTATGCATTGAAAAGCAGCGGAAGAAATTCGATAGGACAATGAGATATAGGCAACCCCGAATTATAGGTGGTTCTGCGCTAAATTCTAGGGGGGGGGGAGAGCTATGGTTAGGTTATGAACAGGGGTGTGGATACCACCTTGGAATTTAGCTCAAGGCCACCTGTCTGAGGGGGCTCTGTGTCCAGTCAAACATTCATACCACATAGGCATTCATTTTACTGAGCTGCTTCTACAGCGGTCGGAAAGGTTCGCACGCAGCAACTGCAATCTTGTCATGGTGGCATAATATTCAATATTGCAATCTGACCTAGGTAGTCCTTCCTGATTGAAAGCCTGCTTGAGAATTTAAGTTAACGTTCAATGGACTACGGTATAATGGTCCGCTTCGGATTAGGTCGTATGCTTTCTATGTCGGCCAGTACCTGACTGCACTCACGTTTGAATTAGACTGCAAAGTTCACCCGGTGTATTGTGTTAGCAATATAATGGTTAGCTTATAATGGTCCGCTTCGGATTAGGTCGTATGCTTTCTATGTCGGCCAGTACATGACTGCACTCAGGTTTGAATTAGACTGCAAAATTCACCCGGTGCATTGTGTTAGCAATAGAAATGTGCAGTCTTTGTTTGAAATTCCTGGGCCAAGGACACTGAATAACCCAGCACACATCGTAGTCTCTGGGTGATTTGTCTCCTGCGGGTACCTAAATAAGCTTACTGGCTTAGATCCAACCGATCATAGTGTGTCTTTTTTGCACGCAGAATACGTCAATCCTGCTGTCGTAAAGAACCTAGAGACTAAACTATTCGTTAGTGAAGTCGGAAGCGTCAGTGTTTCCGATGTAGTCGAACTACTCGCACTTAAGGGGCTAATCTTGAACCACGGATTTCACGTATTCGGGCCATCGTAGTGAATTGGCGCCATACGTCCAGGTGCCGGACGTGCCCACTAACAGACGGCATGGTTTAAAGACTTATGGCCCCAGCAGATCAGCAATGTAGCAGTTGCTTGTGCATAGACGTTCCTCTTTGCGTTGTTTTTCAATCGAAGCCGATGCTCAGACTTACAGAAAGCTGATTTACTTATCAGGAGGTGGAACAAGGTGATGTTCACAAAAGCGGAGGTCCACCACTATCTCACTAGTTGGGTTCCATGTTTACTTTCATTTATCTCGCTCACTCACCATGTTCCAGTAATAAAATAGAGTGAAAATAATTAAAAACGTTAGTGAAAACAGTGAATATCAACATCAAATGCCTTGTCTGTGCGTGTGACATCATCTAAAAAGGAAACATTTTTCCAGAGTGAAGGTCTCTGATCTACATAGTCTTCAGCAAATGGCTAGAAAATTTCTCTTATCAGTTGACTACCCAAAAATGGTTTTGTCCCAGTGCCTTACTGATGGAGACGGAATTTCTTCATCCTCTTCTAGTTATGTGCAGATACAACATTGATAAATGTTCCCTGTGGATAACTTTAGGGGGTGTATGTCGACTAAAATAGTCTTCCTGCTTGCTGTGGACCGTTTATGTTCACGTTGCTTTATTTTATGCATTGTTCAGTTATTAGTAATTTTCCAGTCTGTGGCCTGACTAATTGCAAACACTAGCCAACAACACAGGCGATAATTTACGTATTCATTCAAAATCAACGTCCTATTGGAAGTGTCTTGATATCTTAAGCACACGGCATGTGACAAAGATGGGACAGTATGTCGCGAGCCCTCAGTACATATTTATTCACGCCTTCGAATTCCTAACGTGGCAAAACACAATGATATGAAACATATTTATTACTACGTTATATGCCAGAAGCGTCACAAATTTGCAAAACATTATTTTCAAAGCAATGTGATTTTTCATATTTGCATTCACGGATGGTCTTTGGCGCAAGATCAGATTTTCTGGTTCCCGACTGTTATTATTTGAGTCTTTTCTTGCTATTTCATAGCAGAACATGTGCACATAACAGGTTTTAAACTGTATTAGGTAAGGTCGGATCTTACTTAGATAGTCCGTAAAGTCCAATTTCGCATGAGCCTGTTCTGTTTTCCTTCCATAAAACAGCTCTTAAATGAATTCTCCAGGAAAAGTTTCTCTGAAAACTAGTAAATTAAAATAAAGACACCACATTTATGCTGAACTATCAACTCAAATTTCGGTCACGACATTTCCTGAGTAACGTCATCCACTGCGCAATCGGATCCAAAATTTAACAATAACTTGTTTTCAGGGAAGGAAATGTTCCAGATCTTACACGGGGAGAGTACCATAAAGCTCAAATCCAGAACAAGACATTGCTGCCTATAGTAAAAAAGTTCCTATCAACACACCACCCTGCAGGCCACGTCTGTGATCAGGTCATCACAATAAAAAATCGCGTTTCACTCCGAACTGAATGAACTAAGCGCTGGACAAGGCTCATTCTCTTCCATCTCGCCACACCCTAGTAGCCTGCCAGAGCCTTTCGCCTGGCACGACATGAAGCCTCCTTTTAAAGCCTGTCAGGCGCATATGCGGTAATAGCTGGGGATTTATCTCTGTAAGGATTACTTATATGGCCCCCTAAACAGGCCAGGGGAATATGAACAGCCAACTCAAGTAGTAAATGTGCCCCAGTGCATAATTTCAGGAAGTATAATTACACCTTTGTCCTAGGCATAACATAAAGCTAAACCATAGCCCTAATTCGAACTCCAATCTTATCTAAGTCCCAACAAACCCTGACATTAACCCTAAATTTAACCCAACCCTTAACACTAGGCTGATCCTTAATCATAAACCTAACCCTATTTTTTTCTGGAACTTCACATATAGCCACATACGCATATATGTTCATAGTGCATAGTTATAGTGTCCCCATGTCCTGTTTAGGGGACAATTTACGTAATCCTTACCTTTATCTCCCCGAAACGACAGTGTGCTCGCGTCTACCATGTGCCGAACAAATTGAACGCAGCACCAGTGGCTTGTGCGGGAGGCAGGCTTGCGCAGCATCTACTGCACTCTCTCTTTCCTCACCCACCTTGCTTCAGTGACGTGACAGTATTAATAGGACTGGAAGTGGGCACCAGTGTTATGACTAACAAAATTTGGATAATCCGCCTACGCGTTTCACACAGGACCTGGTCCCCACTACACGCACGGAGCTACTGAAAGAGTAGATGGGATCGCACATGTACGAAAATGCACTCTGAATAGAAGCCGTTGCAACCTGACTTCCGTTTCTGAGAGAGATCACGTTAGCCCATCATGTGGAAAATTTCAAAGTACCACCTCCTAGCGCTTCACGATAGATTCAAGCGCGTCAGGTTTGTTGATAGAAACGAAACGGCGAGTTTCAGGAAGAAGTGGAGGAGGAGAAGATGCGAGTGCTGGAACGAAAATCTTATTGCCTGACGGTTCGGATTCTCTCTCGAACCCATCATCCGAGACAGTGGCAGATAAGGGTGGTGGATGCGCAAAGTGAGCAATATTTATAGTATGTAGTGGCCACGTGATAACCTGCGTATTATAATTAGCAGCTCTCACGATCACCGTTGGGGCTCGTACTTGATGCGATGATGTGATGTGATGATGAAATCATGGCCAATATCGGCTCGGACGCGGACGGCCGATCCAGTATCATATCAGATACGACCCCCAGTGGTGATCGCGTGAGCTTCTGATTGTAGTACACATGTGATCACGTGGCCACTACAAATACTGCGAATCTTATGCCTCTATCAGCCTTATCTGCGACTGTTCGGTAACGCGTGAGCCCATTATTATGAAGTATTCTTCGAGGATGTTTATTCCTTTGCGGAATGTTTAATGGATCAGATCTAAGTGAGCTGGTTTCGAAACTTCCATCATCTCCGCGAATGGCCGAACATGCAGCAGTGGTGATGAATGATCGCGGCTCATTACGTAGCCGCAGCTCCAATTTTCATGATGTTTAAATTCTCGCAAAAGTTCACAACAACGTGAACTGTGAGCTACTTTGGTCGTCGTACTCCATCCCGCATTCAATTAAAGAGCACAATGGCGTTCCGTCTTCGCATTCTACGCTAAGTTTGCCTGTACAAATTAATTAACAACGTAGGGAGGGCCTAACTGACCAGCAGTCCGGGTGACAGCATACCAAATAGCTGATTTATTGTCACGCCATGAATCTAAAACGACGATGAACTCGTGACCCTAAACGACTCTGGTACGGACCGACAAGCAATCATCGCATCAACTGTGACCTTAGCAAAGAACGCGAGAGTTGCTAATTATTGTAGGCGCGTGGTAGCCTAGCCACTGCGTCATATAAATACCACGATCGTTGCGTCTATATAACTCCTTTTCTGCGACTGCATCTGATGATGGGTTCAAGTAAGAATCCGTAAAGCAAGGCCAAGAAACTTCTTGAGAAACGATGACTTGTATGACCACCCCAACTTCTTAAAATAAGAGGCATGTGATAAATTTCCCGTGCCTTAACTCTAACAATAAACCAGAAATAAAACTTAACTTTCACCTTAAGCTTAACTCTAGTCCAGCCATAAGTCTGAACCCTACAGTTAGCACGTACCCAAGCCTTAACCTTCTTTAACATCATCGTAACCCAAACCCCAACTCCAAACTTGACCCTAACCTTAAACCTAACCTTCGCCCTACTCCTAAGCCCAATTTCTCCGGCATTTAGCGCAAAGCCACTCGAGTTATGGGCGATTCCTGTTTGGGCGATCATACAAGTCATCCTTACCACTTCTTCGTCAATCGATCCCATCTTCGTCTTGTGAACTACATCCTAGAATTCGCCTGTTCGGTTCTATCGGCAAATCACAGAATGTTTTAATGGACCAGGTCCGAGTGAACTGGTCTCAAAACTGCCAGGGTCTCTGCAGCTGACACGGCTATAATCCATACTAACTGACCATTCACCACTGATCACTGTACTCCCCATCGTCTCCACACGCCACACACCGCATATTTCTTTAACGTCAATGTAATTGGGAAATCCGTTTGCTTACTACTTGAACTCGGGACGAATAAATTTGGCCCAAACAGTTCGCGACTCATAGGGCTGTCATGTACTTGCATAGATTTAAACTACATCAAAAGTCATGGAGTGGCATGCTCGTATCAAAGGCGCCGCTACTTTCCGACTTCTTTTCGCATATCTTAAATTGTCCCTTGAGCTGCAACTGCATCAAATCCAGCGAAGGATCCTCAGCAGGTCTTAGCTTTGCAGGGGATATTATGTTTTCTTTGCTTACCACGGCACGATTCTGATTCAGTCTCATAGTAGTAAGAAGAAGATGACAAATTTGTATAGTGTATAGACAGTCTTGGCGGGATACGTGAGCAGGAACTACCGCGTAATGCAAGGGGAGTCGTGCAACTTTCCAGAGGGATGAGGATTAGAGTAAAGGCCAGGATTATGGTAAGTATTATTGTTGAGACCAATTAACAAAGCCGAGAAAGACAAGGGTGACTAGAATGGACATTTCTAATTCATTAACCCTCATCAGCCAGTCATACCCAACCCCAAGCGGTGCCCCGCCCGAGCCTCGAACCCGCGACCCGTTGATCAGAATTCCAACGCACTAAATATTTAGTCACGGGCTCGCTGTCGTACTGGTTTAGATAGGGAATATGGACGTTCGTTGACGAATGCTCATCGATCGTTAACGGAACTTACTCGTCTCGCTATGCCTCAGGGCTCGTTCTCGAACCCAGACAGCAGCGGCACAGCGATTAGTAGTAGTAGAGGCAGAGCAAGAAAGCTAGAAATCACCATTCCAGTCTCCCTTGTCTTTGTCAGTCAGTATCAGTATCAGTATATTTGAGGGAGATGTAGGTGAGTCACCTTTGAATTCCCTATTTGTGCATGCGAGTTGTGGTATCAAAAAAATAGTATCTCGATATGTTGGCGAGGCCAACATAGTGGAACATAGTTGAAAAAGAGCAGACAGTGAAAAAACTCCCGGTGATATTTAGGAGAAAAAAACTGTCGCCCTTGGGAGGGGGTCCAACGGGGGCATTTCGGAGGTCACATGAATCAGCCAGATTCTCCCTTGCTGATTGCAGAGTCCGTTGAGGGATTTCAAAGGCGGAAATATATGTCCAGATCATCCTCGGTCCATTGCGGTTCGAACCAAGGGAGAACGTTCATACACCTCATGGACAACGGTCGCCAGGTCCAGCTGATGCGAATACTTACGGTGTCACCAAGGTGTGCAAATAAGTTAAGCAGCGAAGACCTCGAGGACCCCAGCATGGGAATAATGGGAGAATGCAAGCCCTCGAACGAAAATAACAAACATAAAGAAATGTTACTCAAATATAGCTAGTAGTATCATACATGCCTTATTTTATGACGTCACACTTGCAGCTTTCAGTTAGTGTTGTAGCTCGCACCATTATATCGATCTAACTTTCGCTTAAAAATCTCCAAGGAGTCCGACATAACAACATCCAGAGGAAGACTATTCCAAGCTTCGACTACTCTTTTGGAGAAGAAGTACTACCGAGTGTCTAGCCTTGCTCCAGTCACACGTAATTTGAGAGGATGACCTCTCAAGTTCGTTGTTTTTGCTAACTCGAAGAAATCCCCTGGGACGAGACAACAGTCCTGGACGCGTAGTATGCGGAATGTTAGTATCAGGTCCCCCCGAAGCCGTCTATAGTGCAAGGCAAATAGATTGAGACTCGACAGCCGTGTTTGATAAGGCTGTGAGCCATGTCCAAGGACAAGTTTGGTTGCTCGCCTTTGGACCTTTTCGAGGATGTTGATGTCCTTCGCCGCCCAGGGTCTCCAAGCTTGGATAGCGGACTCCAACTGTGGCCACACGAATGTTCCGAAGACTTTAGCGAAGCAGTCGGTAGTGAAGGCTGCAAAAGCTCGTTTAACGAGGTACAGAATCGACATGGCTGACTTCGCTACCTTTGCGCAATGTAGGGAGGGTTTAAGCGAGGGCTTGATCCAGACTCCAAGGTCCTTTTGGACATCCACTTCTTACAGTGGAATGCCATTCAGACTGTAAACCGTACGGTTCGAAGGATTGCTTTTCCCGACTCGTATGATGTTGCACTTGCTGTCATTAAACGGCAAGAGCCAGTCATTTGACCATTTCTGGAGTCGATTTAAGTTTGCCTGCAAGTTGACTTCATCAGCCGCAGTTTGAATGACGCGCCAAAGTTTTGAGATCATCGGTAAACATGGCAATATCGCAGTCCAGTTCGTTGGCACAATCGTTGATGTAGACAATGAACAAAATAGGGCCGAGAACAGAGCCTTAGGGGAACACCACTCTCAACCTCAACTTTAGTCGACTGTTTGTCGCTGATATGGACAGTTTGTGAGCGGCCAGTTAAGAAGTTTTTCTATCCATGTCAGAAGTCTACCTCTTACGCCTATGCGGTTGAGTTTATAAAGAAGGCGGTGGTGCGGCACGCTATCAAAAGCCTTTTTGAAGTCTATATAGACTGCGTGCATCGTATTTCCACTATCGACCGCTTCAGTCCAACGTTCTAAACAGTAGAGCGAATTTGTGACGCAGGATCTACCTCTACGGAAACCGTGCTGGGCTTCGGATAGCAGATTGTTATGTTCGAAGAACTGCATAAGTTGTTGCTTAATTATTTTTTCCACGATTTTGCAGCAAACTGAAGTTAGGCTGACCGGTCGATAATTTTTTGCAGAGACCCGGCTTCCACCCTTATAAAGCGGCGTAATCCATGCGGATTTCCAGTCGGTTGGTAGACTTCCGGGCTGAAAGGTTGTTTGGAAAAGCGTAGAGAGTGGTTTTGCCAACTCTCTCACGAGCTCTTTCAACAGCTTGGCAGGTACTTCATCGGGACCCGGAGACTTAGATTCCTTTAACCCCAAAAAGTTCCTTTTGAGGACAGTAGTCTCGGTGAAATTAACAGTCTCGACTATTGTATTCACTTCGAAGCCATCGGTAGGGTGATCGTATCTCGTTTCCTTTGTGAAAACCGACTGGAAAAAATTCTGAAAGATGATCAGCCTTCGCACCGTCTTCAGTAAGGTCTATGCCCTCGGCGGTCCTCAGCAGGGGTATCGGATCCTTGTTCCGTGTATTCTGCCTGAGGTAACCGTAAAAACAGTTTCGGGTTCACGGTGGCCCGGTTCAGCAGGTCCACTTCGAAAGCCTGTCTTGTTCTAAAAATATGGCCCTTGACCCGATTTCTCTGCATTTTGTACGCATTTAGAGATGCAGGAGTTCCGTCCGTAAGCGATTTTTTCCACAATCTCCACTTTTTGTTAACTTCGTTTTTTAAGGCCTGCGTAAGCCATCGCGGTCTGTTGGTTAACCTTTTTCTCAAAATCGGACAGTGATTTTCAATGAGCCTGTTCAGTATGTCCCGGAACGTTTCCCAGTCCTCGGTTATGTTTCCAAAGAATAAAGTTTCCCACTGAGTGCGCATGAGTTCGGCTCTCATTCCACCGAAATCGCCTTGCCATATATTCCTTCTGGATTGTTGTGGGTCTTGCTGGTATAGAAAATAGTGAGTACTCCCATCGCAGTACCACGTGGTCACTTTTGCCTAGCGGTGGTAGACATGAAACTTCGTCGATGCTGTCGTGCGACTTTGTGAGAACTAGGTCCAGGCAATTGGCCTGTTGTCCTTCGCACACCCTGGTTGGAAAAGTGACGTGCTGTGTGAGACGTAGCTTTAGCGTCGTGCTCAGAAAACAACCGTCAAAGGCTAGATCAGAACCATGTGCGCAGGTCGAGCTCCAGTCGATGTGAGGTGCATTGAAGTCACCCATGATCAGGATATCCAACCGTGTAGCAATCTTTTCAAGCTCCTCTAGCAGGTAAGCATCGGCTACGGGGTCTCTTCTCGGTGGGCGGTAGACTGTCAGGACGTCTAGACTTGATGTACCTGGCACTTTTACGGATAGCCATATCGCCTCGGAAGTAGACGCGAGTTTATAAGTTTTGTCTAAAACTGTAATTTCGCTTTTCACGTATGTGAGTACGCCACCTCCTTGACGCTCTTTCCAGTCTTTTCTAAAAAGTTGGTAGCCAGCCATAGTTACCTCTCGGTCGTCCACGTGTTGGGACAACCAAGTTTCTGTTACGTAAATTTTATCTGGAGATAGATCGCAGATATGAATCTTAAGCTCGTCGAGCTTCGATAATATACTCTGTGCATTGGTGTACAGAAATGTTAGCTTTCGGTTTGCTCGGAAAGTGCTAACAGTCGGGCGCGAGCCCCTGATTACTGGGCCAACTGCGTGGTAATCCGGAACGGGCTTCTCCATGGGAAGAACAATGGACGATGGATCACTTGGTTGTTGTAAATAACCAAATTTGTTTCCCCTCGCTGAGCCGCCGTCTTAGTTCGATGACAACTTGATGGCGTTTGTTCCGCTCCACAGGTGAGAAGTCCTGTTGAAACAAAACTCCAGGGTTTGAGTTTTTAACTTAAAACGCCTCGACAGAATGAGACTGGCTTCCTGGCTACTGGTCAAGATAACTTTTAGAGGCCTAGGACGTGTTGATTCAGATTGGCTTTCGGAAGGCTTTTTCCAGTTCAATCGACGTATTAGGTTCCAGCATATTATTCAGGAGTTCACGAAAGCGGTTCATGTCTTCAGAATATCGGTCTACTGGAGTCGCAGCCGTTGATTCAGGTAGTCCCTGTATTATGAAACTTTTTTTTCTGTCCGTGGCATTTTTTTGTAACTACGACGCTGTCTTCCACTATTTGGTGGGAAGGTTTCACGTTGCGCACTGGTGATGATGGAGGAATGCTGATTGGCTATGTGTTGGCTTTGATCCGGTTTTATTTGGTTTCGGCGAATTCCACGGGTTCGACGATTTTGAATCGCAGGTGGTAGTTTCGGTTGGGGAATCGATCCCACTGCTTGTGCTTGGTGTGAGAATCTCAGTAGTTCCTGTGGAGGATAAGGCAATGGTCAAAGCCCCGTGTTCGAGCCTTTTTGAGGAATCTTTCGAAGTCGGTTTTCCATTGGCTTTTTTCCTTTTTGGTGTCAGGTTTGCGTTTTGGACGGCTTTTTTGTTTTAGGCGGACTATTTTTGTCCTGCACCGTTGGTACTTGTTGTTCGGTAGCCGTAGCAGCAGTCGAAGTTGTTGTTGGGATACCCTTTGATCGGGATTATCAATGGTTTTGCTTCTGGTAAGTCGTTCAGTGGACTCCTGAGTGGCATCTACTGCTTCTAGAGGTGCCTTTTAGGCAGATTTTATTTTGTCTTATCTCATCCTCGAGCTGGTTTAGCTTCATGGACAGTTTTTGACAGCCTCCATAAATGGCAGTGTTGTCAATAGCGTGCATATTAATTTGCGAGAGCGCTCGTCGCCGTGATGAGGTGGTCGAGTGGTTAGCGAGCGTCGCCATCGCGTTGGTGGTCGCGGGTTCAATCCCAGCTTGCGGCATGACTTTTTGAATTCTTGTGTGGTGACTTAAGAAGTAACGGGTGGCTAGGTGTAGGTTTGCACTATCAGCGCTTTTACACTCTGCCTTTTTTGCAAATTAATGAAATCCCCCGAACGTTCTTAACTACTTCTGCTAGTGGAAGTTGTTAAAAATATTTGTAATAACGAGTTACTCGATATAAATTGCACAATCAATTAGACAGAATATGGATAATGAACGACTCAGCCTGTTTTGTAGATACTCCTCAGGAAGCCTGAAGAGCAGTTAGAGCCTGGATAGGACTAATAGGTTGTGTAGGCCAAGCCAAGATTTCCGGCAGGTTGCTCTATTTGGAGAACTGTCCTAGTCGAACAAAAGTCCTCAGAAACCCTGGAGAGCCGTCACAGAATGGATTGGACTGGTAGGTTATGTAGGCCAAGATTTCCGACAGTGCTCGATTTGGAGAACTCTCCTGGTCAAACTATGAGGGTATCGAAGGCAACTAAGTGGAAGATTCAATTAATTGATTCAATAATTTGAACCAATTAATGTCTGTGGACTGATTGTTTCAGTGCAAAGACTCGATTAAATTCGGTCTTCTTGTTGCTCGAAAATTCAAACCACGTGGCAACCGTTCACTGCCTTCATTGTCTTCATTTTCTTCATTCAATGTATTCATTTGTAATTTGCCTCTACTACCACTAGCCGCTGTGCCACTGCTGGTGGGACTCGAAAATGAGCCCAAAGGTAAAGCGGGACGATTGAGTTCCGTTAACGATCGGTGAGCGTTCGTCAACGAATACTTTTGTTGTTTAATGTGTGAATTAGGATTGAAGCTTGAACATTGGAAGAAGTAGCCTTCAGGGAATTCTACTCAAGGCCAACTTCCTTATTATGGAGGCGCTTTTCCTCTGAGGTTGGACATCGGTTATTTTCAGCACCTTATTTTAATCTCTTTCAAATACCCAGCGTTCCTATGGAGGCCTGTTTTGCAAGCAGGCAGGCCCACATTTAAACCGCGAAATTCAGGGCCTTCTGTGGGAAGTTCATGTGCTAATCTGACAGCCGAAAAGCCAATTTATTGGTAATGTCATTCAAGTCTACAAAGCATTATAATCCTGTTTTAGTCAAATATCTTTCGCAACACCTGGAATATGCTATAAAGTTGTTTGTTTCCATGTGGGTTGGCTAACGTTCTATTCCTCCGTCGGAATCTTTAAGTCTCATTCCCGTGAGAAATTGTGGTCGTCTAGTCTACCATTGGGATAACATAATTTTCAGGCAACTTGTAGGTCAGTGAACTTTTATTGGCTATCCGATATCGATAGCGGCTAAAGAAGGCGAGCCTAACTGCCGCACCAATGGGCTCCAGGGTGTGAAAGGCAAGGGAGCAGTTAGTTCTCATGTTTGACTATTCACACTGGTTATCAATACAATCAAAATGGCATCTGTTCCAAAGACCCATTTAAACAAAAGTGAATGAGTACAAGGTGGAAAACATATTGCAAGGGGAATAATCATAAAAAAAACTGTACAAATAAATCATCACAAGATGTTCAACAGAGGTTTATTTACCAAATTCCAGGCAGAACTGCAGACCTCGGTGAGTTTTTGGCGAGCAATGACGATCGATAATATGATCACATGCTAAGAACTAATAGAGTAAAGCCAGGCCAAAGGTTACGATAAGATGGAATCAGCTGAAAACGCCGCCTAGTGAAGAACAAAGGCTATGGTGGGGGGAGGTCAGGGAATGTTACCAAAACGGAAACCAGTTGGAGCGTAGCGCGTTACAGTTAACAAACATCAACTTTAACAAATATGGGTAAATACGGGTCAGATAATTGCGTAACAAATGGAATAACTGTAGAAGGTTGTGTATAAAATAAAATAGGCGAAGGGCTACCACAAGTCCTGGGGATGTCTCGTTGCCAAATGGCGTATTTAAATTTGTCACAAAAACGACTTCGTGACTCGTCAGGGGGATCATCGGACCCTCAAATTCTGATCCGGCCTCTATGTGGCCTGACCTACCCACTGATAACTATCAAAGCATAGAATTTGGGTGCGTTCCGCCACTCACTAGCGACCTAAAATTCAAATAAGTTTACCTTGATTAAATGCCGGCCGTACAGGTATGTTGATCAAGCCACACAGCCCGTCTCAACGCCGAGTGTAAGAAGCAGACGCATTGACTACTTAGTTGGCTTCTACTGTTTATTCGCTTGTTGTTTAAGCGCGGCATTTGGTTCAAATACGCCGCTCAGTTTTCGTCCATGTCCGCTCTCTGGCGATTGTATATCGACATTTGGATGGAAGTTACTAATCCGTCGGAAATCTAGCCAGAAATGCTGGCGTTTCGGAGCTTGGATGGATCCGAACACTACTCTTTAAGCCACGAAAACCTACGCAGCGGCCCTTGGAAATGCCGGAGGTTACCTGCAAACGCAATAGTAAATAATTGTTTAAATGTACTTGTTAAAACCCCACCCATTGCAATACGCTTACCAAAACGGAAGTTGTCTTTCAGTCGGTGGGCATTTCGGCCGGGATACACACTCACAAGAGAAACTGTCCCTTCTGATAACATGGTTGTGTTCCAAAGTTATCTGAACTGTTTCATTTTTAGATAAACAATTGTTCTCACTACTGAATTATTTATGACCGGCTGTGAACTTATTGTACTGATTTCATTCGTTATTAATATTGTCGGCAAAGACAAAGGAGACTGGAATGGCCATGTTTGAACGCATCGATGCAAGCCGATACGCCGATACGATCTATGAAGGGACTCCGACTAACGCTGGTTACGCTTGCAGACATTTGTCCGTCGTCATTGGCTGTGATTCCTCTCTGCCAATATATGGCATCCTATGTGTATAAACTAACGCTTTACCGTTGGTAATAACCGGTTAAAAACCATAAAATATTATTTATCTCATCAAAGGCACTGCTCATGATTTTCAGCTCTATCGAATTAGAGGGCATTTTTTACTTCTTATTTTTCTGAGGTGGCAATTCGCAGCTGGATGAAGGATTCGCAGCACCTAACTGGGTCGCATGTCATTACTCATCAATGGGATTGACATTAAGGTCACCTGACCCTGATCTCAACCTTACTGAAGCTGATAACCCACATGGCCACAGCCTACCAATTGACATAAGTGCCACAAATATAAATTTATTCCCAAATTAAGTAGCAAATTTCCCACGCTTTTCCATGCATCTGTTATGAGCCTGGATGAATTGAGAGGGTTTATAGCTACCCGGTGTAACATTTGTACCATCTCTTCATTAGTCCCAAAAGAAAACGTCCAGATACGAGAGCCTTCCTCTGTTAAATCCGAGTATTTTCAACTAAATTTCAATAGCAACCACCCAATTAGCAAAAACGCAGTTGCGTAAGGCCGCAATATTGGGGGGTAGAGACTTACTTCCATGAACCGAAAGAATTAAAATACTTTCGACAGCTGCTCAAAGAAAATGACTACCCGCGCAAATCCCTCAATCGGTGTATACGCAAACGAGACCAGAGACTATGTCGCACCGACCCCACCTTTTGGAGCGCGCTTCCATACTTCAAGAACGTCTCGGAGGCTGTCAGTCACCCTCTCACCCCATCTAGACTTGGAGTCACACACAGACCGGGGGTACCGATAAGACATCATTTAATGACACCAAACGACCCATTGACACGTCAAAAAACCTCTGGAGTCCTTTATCGAACCTGGTGTAGTTTCGGGCAAAGCAACATTGTCGATGAAACTTGAATACTGTTCTTGACGCAAATGGTTGAACACAGAGTATCTGTGTGGAGAAATGACGCTACTCTCAAGTCCCCGTTCATTTGACGAGACATGACCACACATTCAAGTTTGAAGAGGCGAAACTTCTCGCAGGAGGTGACAATCATGTGAGTCGCAATCTGCTTGAGGCGTGGGACACAGACCCCGGGTCTGGTAACAAGTGCAATGAGCTTCCCGATCCATTTTCGGTGCCGAGAATTAATTTAGCCAAAGTAATGAGCCACTCAAAGAGCACACAGGCGGATACATTTTCCCACGTCAATGCCAATAAGCCAGGTAGTTGAGCCATCATCACGCCACTCTCCAACATGGAGATGAAATTTCCGCAGATAACGACTCGTATGCCGGCCAGCAAGCAATTAGCGTACCAGAGGGCAATTATCCTCAAGGAAGGGTGAGCCATAGCATAGCGACCGAATCCCGTACATTCTGCTAGTCCTTTTTATGAATTTTCTTTTTCTCCCGGCATCTCTGTTAATGCATTCGAGCATGAAACTGAAACTTCAAGTCAATAAATTACTTGTTTCGGCGATCGAACCTATATCTCAGGAATTTTACTGGAACTGACGATTACAAAACAAAGGCCTGGTAAATTTCCTTATGATTAAGAACATTTCGCTCACTTGGAGTTCACTTGAAAGAACCAAAGGAACAATAAGAGGAGGTCATTGTTAATCGAAATGGCAGTTCGCGAGCAGTTAATTTCGAAGCCACCCAGCGGAAACGGTATATGACCGACTGTTATCCCTCAAAGTAGGGCAGTCTTTCGCTGAGGAAAATAATTGGTTAACCTGAGCTTTCGGACATTTTTGTGGGCTCAGCTTCAGAAATATGATAAGAGAAGATTAATAGGTTCTTTTTTTAATCTGCAAGAACATAATACGCGTTCTTGCCTGTTAATCCTATTTTTCCATCTATCGTCACCCTTTCTTTGCCTCTTTCCCCTGCTGCTATTTGAAGGGACCTTGGGTGTCTCAGTGGCCACCAAAGCCTACTTGCTAATATGCACGTAAATTTAAGCTCAACGAACCGTACAGCAGGCGTCTTATGGACAGTATGAAAATGACTGAAGGCAAACGTTGTTTGAAATAGTAAACCGGACTACTCTTTCTTAATCCAAATAAGTAGTAAGTTATGTATAGAAAACGCCGGTGGCTTACGAAAACTCTCTTCATCAATTATATCTTTTCTCCAAACGGCACTAAGCTTACCACAATAGATATTTCGCTATCACCGAGTGTCTTCTGCCTTGTGTCTACGGCTACAGTGGCGAAGCATTTTCAAAGGATCGGCGGAGCAAAAGCTGTCGGACCGGATTATGTCTCATTCTTTCTCCATAACTCATGTGCTTCTCAGATATCAACCGTTTTGACACGTCTTACTAGCATAACCTTAATAGTGTCAAAGATACCTGACGCCTTATGTACCGTATGAACCACTGCCATCCCTAAAACATATACTAATTTTGGCCGTAAATCCTTCCGTGCAACGGCATGCTGCTCCGCTTGTTGCATTTGTCAAACTGTTTGATCTTAACTTATTATCTCGGTATTTATTACTCTGTCTGCTGTCAATGCTGAATGAAGAACGTTTTTGCTGAAAATTTTTGAATGAAACTTTCAAGATAAAGCGTTTTTTCTGCCTCTCGCATTCCACATGTTCAACCACTTAAATGTTAACAAATTAAATTCATGGAGTGAGAAGCCCCAGAAAATGGGTTTCGAGTGTGAGCGGAAATTTGGCTGATCCAAGTAGTCAATAGCAACATCTCGGATGCGAACGTGAAGCGCATTTAAATTTCCGAAACGTAAACTTTCTCTGCGTGTTTGAGAGGCTGGTTTTACACTGCGATGTGGGATATTATCTCTCAGTAGTAATGGTTCTATAGGTAACAATGCGCAAACAAATTTCCCCTTCTCAAAAATGGAATCATTCATGATCTGATACTGAAACTGCACAGTAAAACGCACTTCTGCTCGTTTTTAATCCAAGAACACCAAATTTCAGTCCACCATTCGTATTCCGACAATGTCAACCGCTTGTTCCACAGAAGGGTGATGTAGGGACGGTGAAGTGTGCGCAAATTAGTTTTAAGTGATAGTCGACTTGCACATAATCTACCACACTCTCTCTTCCCTTACTCACCTGTGCTTGGCATCAAAACATAGTCGAAGAGACCGGAGGCTGGTCGGGCGTAGATGAATCATATGCCATGATACCCATAGATGGCTATAGGGGATGTTGCAGCATGATCCGGTGCCTACGCGTGAACATGTTGTGCATGCGCACCCCCATGCTCGGCATTTGTTATGGGAGCTTATCCAAAATACGAATAACCCATCTGCCACGCGGCCTGGTTAGGGGGCACAAGACCATCAAATAATCTTTTGGATTTAGTAGCCATATGATGCGCAAATATTACCTTCATGCCGATGCGTATTTCTTTTGAGGGAAAAATAAACTATGGAATAGTGAAGTACTGAATGAGAGAGGACATAATCCGGCGGCAATTGTTTCTCAACTAATAATACTTATCATTATGCTCAGGAACAATTACAAATCTTTCTTGTTTTGGAAAATGTCGTCTTCTTAAATCATATACTGCAAAGAAGGAGATATTCTATGCATAATAATACCAGTTATAGGGGTAACTTGGATGATTAGTCATTTAGTCGATCATTTAACTGCGAGAAATGCTTTTTGCAGTATTCGACGAACAAGTCCGTAAGCTGAACGGTGGCCGCCCTTCCTATGGTTGTGAATATTTCCGATTACAGCCGACAGAACACTAGTCCTGTGATTCAGGGGTAGAGCGTTTAACTACCTAGCGCTCGATAACTAAACAATTCTGGTTCGAATCCCAATTTATCCAGAGATAAGTTTAAGTATGGCTGGCTGAAAATGGCTTATAATTCAGAAACAGTTACCCCCATGCTCGGCTCATCCACGCGGCCTGGTTAGGGGGCACAAGACCATCAAATAATCTTTTGGATTTAGTAGCCATATGATGCGCAAATATTACCTTCATGCCGATGCGTATTTCTTTTGAGGGAAAAATAAACTATGAAATAGTGAAGTACTGAATGAGAGAGGACATAATCCGGCGGCAATTGTTTCTCAACTAATAATACTTATCATTATGCTCAGGAACAATTACAAATCTTTCTTGTTTTGGAAAATGTCGTCTTCTTAAATCATATACTGCAAAGAAGGAGATATTCTATGCATAATAATACCAGTTATAGGGGTAACTTGGATGATTAGTCATTTAGGCGATCACTTAACTGCGAGAAATGCTTTTTGCAGTATTCGACGTACAAGTCCGTAAGCTGAACGGTGGCCGCCCTTCCTATGGTTGTGAATATTTCCGACTACAGCCGACAGAACACTAGTCCTGTGATTCAGGGGTAGAGCGTTTAACTACCTAGCGCTCGATAACTAAAACAATTCTGGTTCGAATCCAATTTATCCAGAGAGATAAGTTTAAGTATGGCTTGCTGACAATGGCTTATAATTCAGAAACAGTTACCCCAGTCGCCCTGGTCTTTTTCAACACAATAGACAAGCTACCTCATAAAATTTTAATCCCAATTTTGAAAGGTGTTTTTGATTCGCGAACGTTAGTTAAACGGTGACGTACTGTACCATTTCTTCAAACATAAAATTTGAGGAAGACGTAATTTGCTAAAAAATGAGTATGAGAAAGAATAGTGTTGTGTACCTTTTCTGTAAAATATATTTAAACTTCCAAGGGTATGGAAAATTAATGAGAAAAACTCACACGACTTAGGAAGTAATATTATACAAAGTGTGGTGTTTGCAGGCGCCCGGAAGGGAGCTCGTTCAATAGCAAGCATCCTGCAGTGACTGAAAGTTTTGGATTCTGCTGCAACAAAAACATTTTATGGGATAGCGTACCTACAGGAATGCATAATTAGAAGATGGTATAATATGTCCTTGCGCATGCAATCGAGTGCGCCCCACGATTCCAGTGGGGTGACAGTGAGATCGTCGCCATGAAAAACACAAAACGAGTGACAGAACTGCTCGAGTCCAGTGCGTGCAGCATCAGCCGTCGTGTTGACATAGACGCCCATTACAAGGGCACCGATCAAGCCTTTTGCCCCCTGCCCACATGCTAACATCCACGTCAACTAACCTAGCCGGGCGCAGTCCAACTAATCCACCAGCCACCCTTCCCCTCCAGCACAGGAGTTGTAATTTTTCTCCTCCTACTCCCCACAGCAGACCTGCCGTGATCTTGTGTCCACCCTCACAAGCCAGTGATCCGGCAGTCCTGTCGCACCAACTGGTCTCTTCTAACAATCTCGCTTCCTCCTTTTGTCTCCATTTCACTGTCTTGATTGCGGGTTGGTGTCACCAACTCCAAAATTCCACGAGTACAGCTCAACTGTTTCTGAAGCACATCTTCGTTTTCATTATAAGTATAGAGTATAATATTATGGATAATATAACAGATGACAATTTTTGATGTTACAGGACATAGCAAATTCAGTAATAATTTAAAATGCATTGCGCGTTTTAGGATATAATTGAAAGGTCTATTTTATTGTTACGTTTTTCAAATAATAAATTTTATTATCGTATACTTTGCCTTAGAAAGGTAAAACAGAGAAACAGCACTTAATATGTAAGAAGTCTGGCTAAAGTAAGACAAGCTGCACAAAATCGACTTTTATTTAGTAATTTTAGTCAAGTCCACAATAATTTTGGATGACTGAAAAAGATTCTGAAGAACATAACATGATGGCGGATCGATTAACTTGAGTTTTGTAGGCGGAACAAGTACCGTCTGAAATCTTACGTCCTTACATTTGACAACAAGGAAATTTGTCAGACAGCGTTTCAGGTGTTTCCACGAACTCTCCAAAATTAATTACAGTTGAGTTTGAGGTGGCAAGAACATTTCTTCAGCGTTTAAAAACTCTCTGTGGCTTGTGCACGACTAAGGACGTCCGCGAGCATGTTCTCCTTAGTTTCACTCGTGCTTTAATCTAAACCTTTTCAACAGATGTTCGTGGTAGAGTCAAAATTTTTGCTGAAAGAGGATCTAACCTCCCAAAAGCTAAGATGACAAGTCGAAACTTCCGATTTGAGAGGGTGAAGTTTTACAGTTCTTAATAAACCTAGCTTCACTCTTTTCAGTTCGCACGTATACATCCCTTCTCGTTATCTTGAATAGACACAGAATTGTCGTTTTTGTTTCAAATAGGTGAGAAAACGACGGCGAAGACGCTTATCTGCGATTTACTATCTGTAAAATGTAATTTATAAATGGCTGGCTCACGCACGATCAGTTTCGCAGTAGGGCTTGCTATTTCTGTGACTACCATCTAAGTGTCTGAAAGTACACATAGATAATGAAAATGATTCCAATAAAAGGAACAGAGTTAGTTCACCTAAGGCGAAAACATCCTTAGCACCTTTCAGTGGAAGTGTATAAATCGGCCAAACTCGTCAATTATTTCCTTGCCTTTGTTTAGAGAATGATAAAGTATGTGTACATTCGTTGGTGAAAATACCCTCAATAAAACAGTAAGTTTAAATCAAAGAGATTACTTTTAGCTAGGGTATTCAGTGTTCAAAGAGATTAATCACAGCATCTATAATGTGGGAAATTTATTTTGTTCCGTTGGTTAGTTTCTCCTCAGGTTTCAGCCACACTCTCAATATTACCCAATCTCCCCTATGCAGCCCGAGGACCTCAATGACCGATGTACTGCTATTTCCAGAACTCTCTCCGGATTTAGTAGGTTCTTGCAGACCAAAAACCACAAGAACCTATCTTTACATTGAGTCGCTTGGAAACACAGAACTGCAGTGTTCAGGGATGTTTCTCAAGTGAATCTCGTCAGCTTTCAATCTTTACACTAGCCCTCTAAGAAAGTGTGCTGGAATAGATGTAAACTCTCTCCGTACTTCAGGCGATCAATATCTCGCTTGAATCTCCAGGGTTAGGTTTGGTGTCCGGTTAAGAGTTTTGATTAGTGTTAGAGCGAAAGCGACGAAGCCGAGCCGCGGGATCTAAAAGCAGAGTGACACGTTGTATTGATGGGCATACTATTCCAGCGTCAGACTTTACTCTGACAGAAGTTTGCATTTTGGTTATACTTTGACCAAAGCGTCAGGCCAATTTCTGATTGATGCTATAGAGCCTTTTTGGCAAAGCTAAGCTTTGTTTGGAAACGGCCACGTCAGCGGAAATACTTCTAAAACATAGATACAAAATTGAGCTTAATAACCGGTTGGACTTAACAATGTAATCGCGAGGACCATATTTATCAACAACATATTTTAGACTTTACCTAGTGGAATTCACTAATCGTAATGAATGGGGACCGGCTTAGTTAACAATATGTTGTCGAAGTAGGGAAAATGATAATAAGTCGAGCTTTTAAAAGTCCTAAGGATTTCTATAAAATAAATTCCTGGTGTGGTAACAATACCCACCATTCCTACTCCAAGATAGGTTAAAACCCGTATGTCTAGGAACGCTAACCAAGTCATAATAGGTCATCGTGATAAAATAAAAGAAGGTTCTCAAGAGGCCTGCCATCAACCTGACCATCTACTAGTAACTCGGGTTGTTTATCAAGAAAGACTAACGAATCTCGCAGGTAGGTATATCGAAGCCGTGCCAGCCAACGCCAATGCCAACTGTCATTATTAATTTGAATGTAACCCCCAGTTTGCCTGTTTGCATTTTGTTGTCCTGTTATTTGACCTTTTATGTCATTATCACTGATCTGATCCATCGCGTTCTGACGAAAGCAGTGTGGAGCAGGACCGCTCGAAACTGGCACAGAAGAACACTAATGATGTACGTAGTTTAATATCTCTATTGATGAAAGTGTATTTCTCCATGTTACTATATTTATTTGTATAAAACCATGTGGAAGGTATGGTGGGAGAGTTAATTAAGTTTTTTCACTAAGATATTTACTGTTTCAGGATCATATTTGTTGTCGTTCGTTAGAGAAAGAGAGCACTTGGTACTGTTGTATTTGAGTGCTCAAATGAAGGTCAGATGGGTATCAGAGTGAGAGGAGACTTCCGGGAGTGTTGGCGATTCGGCTGCCAGCGCCGCCCGCGGCGCCACAAACCCCGCTACCGGAGGTTCCACGTTATTAACGGATGCAGGGCAACAATCAATACCGCGACGATAAGCTGGAAAACTGGCGAAACAGGGTTAAGAGTCTGCTACTGTCTCTGATGGATTTGGAGTGAGAATCCAAAACGTCAGACGATAAAAAGCTCTTGTTCAGCGATCGTGCATCTTCGTCTCTGAATGTCAAACAATTTTCTTTTGGACCGGCAATCTGGGGACACAATCGCTGCATTAACGGCGCTGTCACAGAAACCATCACAGATGTCATTTTGGGACCCTTAATTAGGTTTTACTCGCAACTTGAAAATATAATTATCATGTAATGTCTTTAATCAAGCGTTCCCGTATGCATTTAGTGCGTGAACTCAGCTCTGGATGTGTGCCGTAGCCTCATTAACCATAATATCCACCGAGACCAGGTACAGGTTTCATTTAAAGTCTCCATCTCGCGATGCCAAGCTGCCGAAACGTTTCCTAACCTCACTTTTGCTGGCATTTTACTCTTGCTGTTGAAGCCCAGAACGTGCTTTCCTTCAAAATATGTTTCCATTGTTTCTAAAATGGTGTCATCCGAATTTCTTTGAAATTATTGGAAACGCGCCTTTCCCTTGTCTCAGTTTAAGAAAAGGCAAGTTTTTCGTGAAAAATTCGCACGCTTTATCGAAGATAGTTTCGTTGCGAAAGCGATTGGATTTACCCTTCGGGGCTCTCGCGGAGACATTCCGAAAGTTCATGAAAACAACCGGAACAACAGACTCCAATAGCCAGGCAGAAAGCAAAACCGAGGAATATTCGAAATGAACAAATTTATTCCACTAGCATTCTCTAAACGTCACGGAATAGAAAGCGCATCCTGACTACTTTATACTTTTCAAACGATAACTTACAGCGCATTTGCACGCAACCATCTGAAGTGTTATATTCTGAAGCCTTCTTCGAATTTGATCGCTCGTACGATGTATTTTTACACATGGTCCCGTTTGAAGATACAAAGAGCCAACTCCGGAATGTTAATAAATGGGCTGAAGAGAGTTCACTGATGTTTGCCTGAAGACGTCTCACGCACGTACACCACGGAGTGAGTACGGTAACGGTTATTTACGCGACAAGTAGTTCATAGCGTGACAGACTTGCGCAGAACCCACCAATCTCACCCATACCAAAAACCGTAAATATATGGCAAGGAAGTGAACACGATAGAGGTAGGCTTGCGCGCAGTGGCTGGTAATTTTCATCATTTACGTGTGCCACAGAAGTCCTGTTCAACACTGCCGTGTCAGGGGGGCGCGATCTGTGATCGAGTGATAATAACATAAAGGTCAAATAGTGGACGAAATGCTGGCAAATCCAGTTGGCATTCAGTTAAGCCAATGACGAAGTTGGTATTGGCGTTATTGGCGATTTGATATATTCCTGCCTGGTGAGATTCTTTTGTCTTTTTCTTGATAAGCAGGATGGTCAGGGTTGAGCAAATTTTGAGGAACCTGTTTATTTTGTGCGATGTTTATCCCCTATTATGAGCGCAATGTTTAGTAAATGTTACAAGCGTTGGTGCGCTTAGAAACTCTATATAATTTTTTTTTGGGAGGAAGGTTTTGAAAGAGCTTACTGAATCGCTAGATACGACCTATGACATTGAGCGTGCTTCGTTTTAAAGACAATGTTGGTAACATTCCCCATCCGCTGTCAGCATGGTGTTAATATTATAATACAGTATCTAGCTCACTTTGGTGTTTTGTTTATTATCCTGATTGAATTATTTTTCCCCGAATTTCGTTTTAACAACGAGGGTAAGTTGTGATAATTTTCAGCTCAGCACTAAGAATATCTTGAATCATTAACCTCTAAATTACATAATTGTGGTGTTTGAAGATGTTTTAAAGACTTTCTTGGCCATAATTGCGATAATTCAAGGAATTTTTTGAATTATAACCGGAGGTGGTTGAATGTAATGTGAAATCGTCCAATTATGCGACTGTTATATATCCGCAGAGCTGAGGAGAATGTAAGAATAAAATACGCAACGCAGACACAAACCCGCTGCCCGACCGCCAAGTCTTTCCAACCAAATGCTCCTTTGTGCAGTTATGAACATTGACCAAAAGTCACCTCGTTTTTCGTTTTATCCTCGCACGTTGTACACAATGGAAACCATGTTGACAATAAGCAGACGGCGTTATGAGTAGAACAGTTTGTTCCTCTACTTGGAATACGAGAAAAATATGAGCTCATGAATATATACCGTTGCTTGAACAAAGGACCTCATCGAAGCAAACATAATGGTAGATAACCGACCACGTTCTCGAGGGTAAAGTTAAGGCCGTACGTACCCGTTGGTAAAGGGCCACAGATACCGTTCACTTGCCATGTCTTCTCTGGAGCGAAATTTGCAGTCAGCTTATGCCATCTCGCATCAAGGTTGCTGGCGCTGCGGCCAGGATAGCAATACGCACCGAACGGCATACCGAGTGCA
>WEDG01012254.1:0-22561 GCA_017591395.1 Schistocephalus solidus | reverse complement strand
CCGATAAATGCACTGAAAACCACACGTCACTCGACAACGACTTCTTAGGTGCTTTTAAGTAAACTTTAGTCCCAGTTAATAATGCTTCAAAGCAACCTGGTAAAGAAGGTTTTAGGTCAAAGCATACTCGTACAGTGTTTTGGCCCCTCCAGTACTTTTTAACTTCTCGCTGCAAAGCCACACTTTCGACCGGAATTTTGTAAGACAAGCTGTCCCTACAGAAAACATCAATGGGCAATACTGTGGCATCTCAAGGTCAATCAATCTTTATCACCAAGTTTTCTGTCCAGCCATTCCAAAGCTGCTCTTGTCTCACTCTGAACACAACACCAACAGAGCAGTGCTCGATCATCGTGTCCGGACGATGTCCACTATGTTTCCCAACGAAGGTCAGTCATAGGGCTGATGAATTGTGCGCTTGTTCCCGTGTTTGTCCGGCGGCATCTACCGCTTGTCCTGTTTTAGAGGCAATAAGGCATGATGACACCCGACCGTCGATTTCGACGATATCCACCGTATGCTGCACAGCAGGTGGTGGACTTAGGATGGATTATAGTGAGAACACCTTCGCTGTATCCGCTTCACTTCCCTGCTGCACTTCCTCCCATTCTGTTTCAAATGCCATCCTTATATGTCCTGGTCAGGGCAGCTTGCGGTGGTAACTGCTATCCAAAGGCTGCTACTTGGGGCTCCGTTTGAAATGTGTAAAAAGAAAAGCGTTTGTTCAGAAGGAGCAGATGTGATCATTGGAGCAAGAAGTTTACTGGCCTGATGTTTCGATTCTCGCTCGAACCCATCATCAGAGGATTGTCGGGCTTAAAATTGTTTTCATATGAAAAATTTATTTTAAAATCCCGAAGAAGTTGTAGCCAATGGGCCCAAGGAGTCTCGTGGGTATTGGTGTAGATGGCGAAGAATTCCCAACTCCTCCAGTCTTGTCCCTGTCACCTGTGCAGTTTGTGGTCTCATGTTATCCTGCAATAGAATAGGAGTCCATAGGTTAACCAATGCGGGTTATTTCTCGTCAAGTTTTGGACCATTTGGTACAGCCCGGTTGTAGCATACCTCTGCCATGGTCGATCAGCCAGCTTTAACGAAACCGTAATAGATCACACCTGAACCAGACCACCAAACACTCACCATCAGATTATTTTTGATGAATATTGCATTTTAGGCTGTGCATTGGTGGCTAGTCCTTGTCTAACCACTGTGCAGAACGTTTTCGGTTTTTGTATCTGGATCCACTTCTCATCAAACGCAACAATTCGGTTTATATCGAATACTTTTGTGAAGAGAAGGCAACATCAGAGAAGCTTCATGTGGAACCCACTCAACCAAATCTTTTTATCTGACTTCATACAGCTAGGTGAGTTAGTATCGTTGCCTTGCTAACACAAAATATCAACGATAATTATTGAACACTATGAGATAGATCTGCTTCGTATGTTTCTTTCATAGCAACGGTATTCATCTTTGATGCTGGCCCACCGCGTAGCTCATTCATGAGGCCAAAATTACCAGAACTAAATTTCACAAACCAATTGGATACCGTCTGCTGAGTAAAAAGCACCGCTGATATACCGTGTTTTCTGGGATGCTGTACTTCCTCGGTTGAGCTCATATTTCCTAATTGTGTCAATTTCCGAATTTCCTATCTTGCTGCCAGGAATAATAAAAAGGTGATGTTGTTAGATCGCTAAAATTATTTAGAAAGATGAAGTATATGTACTCGGCAGCGTTCTAACAAAACACCAACGTTAAATAGGAAACGGTCAAACTTTGACCATGTGCCTCACTATAAATTTCATAATTGTCGACCCAGTACACAATATATCACACCTTCTGTTGTTTTGTTTTTATCTTGCTCTTAGCCTGCGGATTGTCACGCCCACGTTACACAGACTGTTCCAGCCGGCATGTTGTTTCTTTCAATTATTTCACAGGGGCGGATTGAAGGGCTTCTAGATAGCCGTCAGTTCTAGCAGAACTTATGAAAGCAATGTTTATTGGTAGAAGAGGGATAAGTCCATGAGACACTGTCAATTAAATATATTTCCAGCAAAGCCTTCTGAGCGCTGTTCAACTAATAAATCACGTGGGTGGTTGCGACCCCTTATGACGTGCACTTTGTCCTTGCAAGCTCCAAATAACCAACTGCAAACCAGCATGGCTCCCGAATGTGGTTCTCAACAAAACTGTTAACCCGCTTGGACAAACGGGGTTTTTTGTTTCTTAGCCCAACGCAATTATGTCCCGAGGTTGTACCCAGAGGAGAGAGATACCATCGGAGCTGGCCCGTCTTTTTCGGTGGGGCTTGCGCAAATCCACAGCCACCATTTTGTGCCTGGGGGTAAGCCATGGCAGAATGTCATAGCAGGCGGAATAATCAAGAATAACTACACCGCCTTGAGCCAAACGCGGGCATTCGAGAAAGCGTGTGTGGTCCTCAGCTGCAGCGGGTCTGAACGAATTATTTTGTCCCACATGGGACGAGGGACCCGAGTAGTTGGCCGTCACGCATATAGAGTTCGGTTGCCGCTGACTTATAGCCACTGCACAATTATCGGGCACTGTAGACCAACTGAAAGAGCTTCAGTGGCGTTCAAGCGGTAGCCAGTGGTTACGTGGTCTACAATGGGCTGTTTATCGCCACCCTTCCATCTTTTCTTGGTCACGCTAGGGGATGGCTTGTATGCTGCAAACAAGCGCGCATGTCTTACGGCAGCAGGATACACTAAAACTATCCTGTTTTATAGCTACTCTGTCCGTCACTGCCATCCGTCAGCTTAGCCTCAAAAAGGTGAATTAAAAACCGAATCGATTTATGCTAATCCGAAAAGCCTAGAGACACTTGATTTTTCACTTCCAACGGCAGCGTAATAAAAGTAGACATCTGCCTCACTGCAAATGTCAAGGTCCATATAGAATCACCGGAATTCCGGCATACACGCGGACCAGTTGCTATTAATTACACACAACCCGTGGTCTGTTATCCCTGATACGCCAACCTACTTTGCAATAGATTTTGAGTATTGCCCATTCTAAACGAACTGGCCACCTCCTTTTCCACAGATTTCCGACCCAGACAGATTTTACCTGTATGCGCAAGGCTATAATCTGTAAAAAGCCAAATCTGCTGGTGCAGATCCTTGTGGAAGTAAACTGTACACATAAATCACCGATATTTCCCTCCCCTTGCTACTCGCCAGGGTCTGTCTCGGATACAAGAGTAAACTTTTTCGGCCATAAATATTTTGCCCCATAAATGCCAGGTCATAGCGAAATGGCTGGATATTTTTCACAGGCAGCTAAAATATGCATTCAGCACCAAACGCTCATTATTGCCTGCTCTTTTTCGAAATCTTCTTTTCCAGTAGTCTGCAGTCGCATCCAATTTCCTGTTGCCCACTTACCTGACACATCAGATTTTTAACAAACGCTGGATGTTCCAGTGGCTGTAGCACCCGATCGATTTTTGGCATGTACTTGGCGTTTCATTGTTCTCCGCCTGGTGTCCCTAAGGGGAAAAATGTTTAAAACCAAGCACCCCGCCCCCAGGTGTCCACTGCTGATGGCTTAGCGATCCGGCAAGATGCGCCAGTGATGCCAAGACTCGGCCATGGACTGGATAACTGGCATTCACTTACAGTTAATTTCCTTGTCCCCGTCAGAGTGACTGGCCAGTAATAGCGGCTGAATTGAAGCAACTGGCCGATAACCATGGAATGCAGATGTAAAAAGCAGGCATGATACTTTTACCATCCCTAACGATGCATAGACCAACAGCCGCATTTATTGGGGATCTACTGAAAAGGCCGAACATGGTGAATCATTCACCGTTATTTACAGGGTTATCTTTAACTCATAGTACTTCAAGACCAGAAATACCTGCAACAAAATTTGACGGAAAGAGACGAAAACGGTATGTTTACGATTGCACCTGACAATTCTATTTAGATGTATTAGTAACTAACTAACCTGTGAACGCGTGACCTTATGAAACATTCGGTTCCTGTGAGTTTCCTATCGACTAAATCAAGTGACAACCTGTTTGTGGTTGTCAACCACATCTCAAACAATGTAAAAACAAACAAATACGCGCAATTCTTGTCAATCGGTGTTGAAATCTGTATTCCAACTGTATACTGTTTGCTAGCGGCCAAACTGTACAGTGCACTTACGCATGAAGGACATTTAAGTGAAAATTTCACTAAAGGACCATGTTCAAACCTTATTCTATTTATCTCCTGATTTATTTACTCCTCTTTTTGCATAGATAGACTTTCTAAGAGTCGAGGTTTGGGTTCGTATGAAGTGTAGACTTTATGTTTAAGGTAGAGCTTTAGTTAAACTTAAGGTTACAGGCTGAATTCTGGAGAACTTAGATTTAGGTTTAAGGTGAGGTTTAGGGCTAAGTTAAGGGTTAGGTTTAAGATGAAGCTTAATGTCAGACTTAGGGTTCGGGTCAGGAGTATGCTAAGGGTCGATGTTTGGGTTCGCATCAAGTGTAGGCTTTATGGTTCGGGTAGAGTTTTAGTTAAACTTAAGGTTACAGTTTAAGTCAGGAGAATTTTCACCCTTCCCTTCGCGTGGCCACCTATGGCAAGTGACTGGGCGCTCCTATTCCAGTGTCCTGATTAGGCGGCCATACAAGTTATCCTTACCATCTTTCCTATCTTGCAACCAAGGCCGTGAAGCACGCGCCGACTTCTCTTTCTCAACCAAGTCCAAGCGGACAGTTGTCAGTCATCACTTTTGTCACCTAAAGATCCTGGACTATACGAATAGGAGCATGTCATAACCTAATGTATGTGGTTAGCTAACGATTTATCAGTTGTACTGTGCAGCCCTTGCTTGGTGGGTATAGTTGTATCCACATTGAAAATAAAATGCTCGATGTTCCAAAAAGGTGGATCAGAGCAATTCATTAAAAGCCAGGAGGATGAATAAAGACGTCGCACTGAAGAAAAGTAAAGCAACAAAAGCATTCTCATGCACAAGTATTCGCTTATGAACTAGGCATCTTTTGGTTGTCTGCAGTCAAACAAAAGAGTTGGTTTGCTCAGGAAACTGTTACCTTACGACCATTCTCATGTATTCGCTTATGAACCAGGGCGTCTTTGGTTGCTGTCGCAGTCAAACAAAAGAGCTGGTTTGCTAAGGAACTGTTACCCATGACCATTCTCATGTATTCGCTTATGAACTAGGCGTCTTTTGGTTGTCTGCAGTCAAACAAAAGAGTTGGTTTGCTAAGGAAACTGTTACCTTATGACCATTCTCATGTATTCGCTTATGAACTAGGCGTCTTTTGGTTGTCTGCAGTCAAACAAAAGAGTTGGTTTGCTAAGGAAACTGTTACCTTATGACCATTCTCATGTATTTAAGCATGAACTAGGCGTCTTTTGGTTGTCTGCAGTCAAACAAAAGAGTTGGTTTGCTAAGGAAACTGTTACCTTTCCGGACTGTTGCTTAGGGCACGAGTTAGCTCATGTGAGCTTAGAAGCGTGCTTAAGGAAGCTTCTCACTTTCCCTTAACCATAGAATCCTGTGTCTCATTGTCTGTTTAAAATCGGTAGACGTTAGGAAATTATTTTCAAGTATCACTATTATCATATTCCTGACCGCATCCGACAAAGCAACGGGCCCGTGGCTCCACTGTAGAGCGTTCGACTCAATAAACCAAAGATCGCGGTTTCGAATCCCAGGAAGTCCACACTTGGGATTGAGTATGACTGGCTGATGATGGCTAATAAGACAGAAATGACCATTACGGTCTCCCTTGTCTTTGTCGGTTCCAATTTTGTCAACATATACCACACGTCGCTATGCGACAGCCTGCGAGGGCTCTAAAGTGATATCCAGGGCACTACGGAACATGCATGTTCCAGAAGCAGATCGGTGAGCTGAACACTATCATCATATTCCCGATCGCAACCGACAAAACAACGGGCCCACGGCTCAATGGTAGACCGTTTTCCTCAACTACCAAAGGTCACGGGTTCGAATACCAACGGCACGAATATCACATCTGTGTACGTTCAAATGTGCTTTTATTTATTAGCTTCAAATTTAGCTACGTTTTTTTCAAAATTTAATATTACACCTTGATTTACTCAAATTGCATTTAAAAATACTTTCATATAAGCAACCTGCAGATGTGGACCATAGGTAAAAGAGAATACTAAATCTTCTGACGTACATATGATCCATTTTATGATATCAAAGATCCCATAAAATGCATGTTATCATACAATTATACATTCCGAAACTACAACCAGCAATATTCGCAAAGGAGGGCAGGTACCAGTAAAGAAGGCTTGCATGGCCGCCTAAACGGGACACTGGAAAAAGAAACGCTCAAATACACGTGACCTTGTACTAAATTCCAATTAAATTGCTTAGGGTTGAGGTCAGATTTTGAGATTAGGGCCATGATTAGGCTAAGAGCTAAGGTTATTATCGTGCTAACTGTAGCGTTTAGGTTCAGGGCAGGGCTAGGGTTAAGAGTAAGGTGACAGTTTAGTTTTATGTTAGGGTTAGTGTAAGCGCTAATACAAGGGTGTATTCCATTCCTGGCATTTACGATAAGGCCATTTATTTTAAGCGTTCAGGCTGGTTCATATCCCCGTGTCTCGTTTAGGCGGCCATACAAGGTATCTCTATGCAGCTAACAGTCTATCTGAGCAACATAGCGAGTCAGTAACTGGTTCATGACGCAACCGATTTGATCGCCGGGAAAATAAATTTTATTTGCCTGATTTTACCGATGCCCAGTCAAATCCATCGGCAGAGACAGTCAGACAGTAAGTATTAGTTACAGCTGCCGTGCGATCACATACACATCATAATTTACAGCTTCTGCATTCATAGCCGATAGTCTAGCTTTCTTGCTCGTGCGCGTTCAAGTCGTTACTTACCACAATCGAGTGAAACTCCAAAACATTAGATGGTTAAAATTCCTGCTTCAACTATCTCATCTTCTCAACTGCACCCTGGAGTTCGCCTGTTCACGTGAATCGTTAACTTTTCTAAGTACGGATGAATTAGATGGCTCCCTAAACAGGACTTGGGAACAGGAATCGCCCACACCGAATTTCAGAGAAAATGGATAATGTTTCATGGTTAGGGTTGTGGTCAACTTTAAGACTAGATTTAAGTTTGGCGTTAAGACTAGCTTTAAGGTGCTAGAGTTGGGACCTGGAAATAGTTATCCATCATGAAATTATGTTAAGGTCCATCTATATTACTTGGGTGGAGTGTTTCTATACACATTTTAAGCAGGTCATATAATTAACTCTTACCCTTTTCTAGCAACTAGAAAGCCCAGAACATCTACGCTGTGGTTGCAGGTCCAACAGAACAGTCGTCAGATGTAGAAGTAAGGTCGACTAGTGAGTCAGAGAGAAGGTAAAAGAAATGCGATAGGATGCGATGGAAATGTCAAATCACCCCTCTCACTTGCAATCAAGACAGCTTTATGAAAGCCACTGACATTTGGATTAATGTGTACCGTTTGGTTGCAAGGTTAACATGCATATCACCCCTAGTGCAGTCGTCGGAGCACCAAGCGTCGGTGCAACAAAGCGGGAAACCTGTGCGGGGGTACAACTCTTCCCTCGCTATAAGCGGAATTATGGTAGCACACGGTTATGCATACAAATATATATATATATATATATATATATATATAATGTTATGGAGGCGCTCGCCGATCGGGTACGGGACTCACTCGTTCCTTTTTGTCTTGGGGCTATCTCTCGAACCCCGTCAGCAGCCGCACAGTGGCTAGAGATATAGGCAGAATAACATGACCGACAAAGACAAGAGAGACTGGAATGACCATTTTTCGCTTATTAGTCGTCATCAGCCAGCCATACCCAACGCCAGGAGTTGAGACACGCGAGGCTCGAATTTGCGACCTGTTGCTTGGAAGTAAAATTCTCTACCCAATGCTCTGCATATATATATATATCGGGTAAATAATTTCTGAAATTATTAAGTGCAGGATATGGAGTCAGGTGATTCGGACATGACTTTTTAGGGTCAGATCCGAAATTTCAATGAACATTTGGGTCGAAGACAATCAACCACTGTGGAATAACCACGTAATGTCCATTCTACAAACAAGTAGTACTACAAGTAGTATAAATCTTATATGGCAAAGACGTTATACCGTACTTCCGACATAGATACTAGCTAAAAGCCCAGACACGTGTTTCACCGATGTTTTTGCTGCTGTGTGACACAGCAGCGAGGGGTTTGGCTCCTCAGTGGGTTCCCCAGCGTTCTCTATGCTATTTCTGGTATATGGACTCCAGAGAATAATCGGGTAAATAATTTCTGAAATTATTAAGTGCAGGACATGGAGTCAGGTGATTCGGACATGACTTTTTAGGGTCAGATCCGAAATTTCAATGAACATTTGAGTCGAAGACAATCAACCACTGTGAAATAACCACGTAATGCCCATTCTACAAACAAGAAGTACTACAAGTAGTATGAATCTTATATGGCAAAGACGTTATACCGTACTTCCGACATAGATACTAGCTAAAATGCTTTTTAGCTAGTATCTATGTCGATACAATGTCGTATAAGTCTTTTACCTATATATCTATATATATATATATATATATATATATATATATATATATATATATATATATATATGGAAAATGTGGATTGATTACTACAGTCTGGTTCAGGCTTATTCTGCTTTTATTCGGCCAATCATAATGCTGACTATCAGTTGGGATTGGAAACACAAACGTGCGCTCGAGTACGGCGCAGTTAGTGCACACACTTGGTTGAGCAGATGGGTCCTCAGCACTTCATCAAACTGAAGTTCATCAGTAACTCGCCACCTGCCATTCTCTGTCGGTGCAGACCGGATATTTATTCAAACAGGGATAGGTACATACCGATCTATAAGCTTCCCGAAGCAAACAAGCTCCGTATGGTGGCAAAGGTTACGAACAGGCAACCAAGTTATAATTACAGAGCGGAAAGACGACTGAATATGCGGGTAGATTGATACAGTATCTTCAGGACCTTCATTCAGCCAATCATAACCCTGACTATCAGCTGGGACTGGAAACACAGACATGCGCTCGAGTATGGCGCAGTTAGTCCACACACTGGGTCTGCAAGATGTGATGAAACCGAAGTACTCCTGCGAGGGGCAGCCACATGAGCTGTGAGCTGCCTGAGTCCTGATTCTCCGGACCCACAGTCCATTAACGGGCACAATAACCTTCTACCTCTATATTCTGTGCTGACACTGGATAGACTAAGCGGCCATGCGGGGAGTGCGCTAGTGAACAGTGCGCTTCTAGGGCCAGTTTTGATGTGCAAAATGGCTGACTCACTATCAGCTCGATAACCTACAGGAGATATAGTTAGGTCAATTAACTGCTTGGCTGCGGACCATCAAGTCATCATCGCTCCAAATTCAACCGTGTACGATTAATGCGGGAGTCTTTGATTTTAATAAGTTTGCGTTGGCATAGCAAGGGCATTCTATAAGTACTGCAGCACTTCTGCAAACGTTACATTTATCTGATGGATTCGAATGTGAATCCGAAACGTTGAGCAAATGAAACTCTTCGTCCAGCGATTATGTGTCATTCTTCTCAATAGAGCCCTTCTGATTGTGTGATTTTCACATGTTCGAAGGTGAATCTTGATTAATTTCTTCTCAGCTAAAATATGCCATGGAGTAGTTCCTTGCCAAATAAAATTTTCGGGCTAGATGTTACGTCTAACATAATCTTGGCAAATACCTCGAAAAACGTATAATTATAGGCATCTTTTTGTGAGAACCATTTAGTTCATATTTTTCAGTAGACTGTTTGTTGAAACGGACTAAGTAGGTCCAGTAACGCGATCGATAATCACCCTCTATCATATTTAGTAGCCTGATCGCAATGCATGCGCACGTTCCCAGCCATACACGTTACCGGGGTTTTGTTTGGCGACCACAAGGTGCGAGCTAGGGAGAAGCGAATCGATGGTAGAAACGACGTTTTCGTTTTTTTGAATTTCGTAAGCATACCTGCAAGTTAGGAACTGAAAAATCTATCACGTTCCAACCTCCATCTAAAGTGCAAGCGTCTACATGGTTTTGGTTGTAGCTATTTATTAGATACTCCTATCCTCACAGTGATCCAGTCTACTAGATATGGGCAGCGTTGACTATTTTTTTTTTATCCGGCTTGGTTTAAGAGAGTTTTAGCAACCAGGATTGCTGCAGTATAAATGAAAGATCTTGTCCGCAACGCTCCGAGAGGTCTCAGTATTTTCAGTGAGTGGATTTGTGTAAATATACGTACTTTGGAAACTACCTTTTATGATTAATGGGTTGCCAGTCAGATTGGGTCAACTTCGAAATCAAAGCTTTCGGCCCATGGTTGTGAAATTTACACCGGCTCTCACCGGCCGCATGCAAAAAAACTGATGACTCAACCCATGTTTCAATTTGTGGACGAGGGGAGCAGGCGAGAGATGCCTCCTTCCTCCCTCCCATCCACCCAACCCACCTCCTAAGTTAACCTTTCACCGCCGCCGTCCCCCTTTTTGAGGGGACTGCGTTGCCTTAAAAGCAAAAACTATCGGTTGGACAGGCATTAGGCGGCAAAGCAGTTTTCCAGGCCGGAAAGGAGACACAGAACACTCTGTGTAGGCGAACGGCCAAGGCAGGCGGTGAGGGACAGGAAAATACGTCGGTTTCAGGAGTTTTCTCCATGCGCGCGTCCAGATAAGATCCCAACTCGTCGGGTTATTTTAGCGTCCACTGGACAAGTAGTGTATCACCATCTAGCTAATTTAAATAACCGGAAGACGATTCACTTGTAGATTAACTTTCCCCTGTGAAAATTTAAACGAGACTCGTGAGCCAGAAAGGGCAAGTAACTTTTTGAACGCTCTATCCTAGGCAGACTTAAACCGTTCATTTAAAACTTCAAGTACCATCCCAAGAATTTGAGCAAGCTGGATGGATTACAGCTAAATATCCAGGTTTGATCAGTGACTTTCAGTATTCCTCGCATGAACTTGGATCTTCTTTTGACTATGTTTCGAGTAACTGCAATGCCTTAAGTGCTGGACAGGTTTCGCCCGTCATGAGTGGTTGTGTAACGCAACTGCAGAGTGTCTAGTCTATGTCTATTTCCTTGAATAGGTTATTTCAGCTACCTTTAAGCTTCTAAGCCGAATATCTGCACTTGAGTTCTCAGCTGCTCAAACAGTTATGTCATACTGACTCATTATTTGCCCCAGTTGCGAAAAACCCGGCGGCCTCATTGAGATTCTAACTAACGACAGTAATGGGAAGACTTTAGTACACGCAACGCTACGACCATCTGAACTACGAGGATCCACCAGGAGCCGGGAATTTGATCACACTTGGGTCAAGTTACCCTCTCAGACTACTGCAACGTATGGAATCCACCAATTCTGATACAGTAAGCTGACTGCCCAAGCAGGTTTTCCTAAGCAGTTAGTCTAGACTTCACAAGATGACTACCAGCTGCAATCAAGTTTGCAGGGGATTTTGGCAACTTTAATAATTAATGTAAGCCAATTGTGGAAATCTGGGCGGTCTCGGTGGGATTCGAATCCACGACAGCAAGTGGAAGGCTTTAGTGCAGCCAGCGCTCTAGCCAACTTAGCCACGAGGCCCCACCGGGAGCCTTGATTTGAATACTTGGAATAATTAATTTGCCCCAGTTGTGAAAAACTCTTATCTCAGGCCGTTAGAGCGATATTGGTACTAAATCCTTCCCCTTGCTGGCGCAGGTTCGAATCCCACGTAGGCCGCGCGGTTTTGTTTTCTAATTGCCCGCATATTTGGCTTAGTTACACAGTCATATAAATGTAAAGACATGAGGAGAATTTCTCGGAAGAAGACCTATTCTCACCAAATTGTCTTATGAATAATAGTATGGCTGCCTCCGAACTTATTTGATTTTCAAAACACCCAATTTAATCTTATAGCCTTTATTAAGTGGTTTCGTAAATTACAAACTCCGTGCATCTCAGTAAGGAAAATGGTCGAAATCACTTATTTGCCCCCGGCCCCCCGCCTCAGGTGGCTTTGCAGGGAAATAATGGTTTGGGTTAGTGTTCGGGTTACGGATGAGGTTAGGGTCAGACTTAGGACTATGGTTAAGTTTTGGGCTAGTGTTTGGACACGGGAATAGTTAATTTTCCCGCATATCAGTGCAAGGTCACTTGCATGAAGGGAGAGGGTATTTCTGATCCCACCTCCAGACCAAAAATATCGAAAGGTGCCAAATTTATATGGGCTTCCATGTATTGTATCCCGAGAAACGCGAAAATAGATACTCTATATACTGCAATCCAACAATGCTAAATGGCAATTTATGTACTAATAAGTGATAAAAAACAGGTAAAAACGACAAAAAAAACGATTCGTCAAAAATATTACTTTTTGTCAATATTTTAGTTACTTTACTAAAAAAAAGTGTATTCTAACTGTCAAGAACTGGCTTCTACACTTCAATAGTCCACAAAAATGAGGTAAGACATCTTTAAGTGTATTTTCGAGGTTTCCAAGCAGATTTGAGGCTAGGTGTGCTTTGATAGGCGACCAACCGGCAGTTTTGCTCCTTCGATGGCCGTTTCAAAAAAGGGCAGCTTCTTGAAAGTACCCGCTGCAAATCTTGATCAAAACTAAATTCAGCATATCGTTTTCTTTCCTGTTTTCGTGAAGATGACCCCCGAAAGGAGACGCAAATGGGAGCGCTTCCATTATAAGAGGTGGCATTGCGCTAAAGGCTAGGAAAAGGAAATGTCCTCGTCATAACCTCAACCCGAATCCAAATTTCAGTGGAATTTAGCACAGGGGATTTCCTATTCCTGAGGGAAGAAGGACGCACAGGCGGTCATTAACACTGTTTTTGCCCTAGATCGCTAAAAATAATGTGACGATCACTAGTCCGTGTTCCTTTTAAAATTTTCTTATCGTACGCACACTTTTATCCTAACCCCTTTAAAGTCAAATCCCCCAGGAGCTAACTTAACACTTTATTCAATTTTATCCTCTCAACTCAACGGTAACATATGGCTGTGGGTTTCGTATAGGGGAAGCTTAGAGGCTGCAAATTGCCGCAAATGGAAGACGTAAGTGATCCTGAGCTTTGAGGCATGAGTGAATCCTTTTTGTACCTTGCTTGTGGGGGATGGTTCGCCCGTGTGAACTCAACTATATTTATCCTCGTCGGAAAATTAAAGCGCACATTACGTGCAATCCAAACGACCCGGCAAGTCAAACGACCTGATTGTCAACCACACGTCAAAGCGCGTGTCTACCCCCATCATTGTGCCGGTTCCATCAATACAACCCATGCCTATAAAGAAAAAAGATAACAGACTACGAAAAGACAAATAAGTCTTCCACCTCAGCACACTCCCAGTTAACAAGTTCATCTTTCCGCATTTCATTAAAACTTTAGTCCTTGGTCTGTCGAAACTGCTCGATGTCCAGTTGTGCTCTATCCACACCCCCTATTTTTTCCTCAGCTGTCAAAACTAAATGTGGTCAGATTCACACCAACATATACGAGGGGTAAACAAAAAACGAGAAGATAACATCTTAAAACATTAACCCCTCTGAAATACTGACCATTGGGTGATATGTATTTGTGTCAACGAGTTTTCCATTGCTCGAAACAGGTTTCTTCGTATTATTTTGCCCTTAAGCACCTCCAGGGTTATTTTTAACCTCTTCGTAATTCGAAAAACGCTTTCCGGTTAAGATTTTCTTCATTCTTGGAAATAAAAAGCAGTATGGCTAGAAAAGAGACGGGGGAGCAACCATTGTCATACAGGTTTTCGACAAAAACTGGTTTATTTTGAACGCTGTGTGGGCAGACAGGTAAAGATGAAGAAGCAGCCAATCCCCGATCACCGTAATATTCAGGTCGTAATATTCTCACCGTAATATTCTCACACAATCGCGGCAGTTCTTGCAGGTTGTAATTATGATTCATTGTAGTACCATCAGAAGTGACTTCAACGTAGATGATTCCTTTGAAGTCGAAAAAAAACACCATAGACGCGTTGCTTCTTAAAGTTATTCATCGTCAAATCGTCGAGAGCGTAGGGAGGGGGGTTAATAAAACAATCATTCGGTCCACTGTGTGGGGGTTTCTCATGAATGCCACTTGGCCAACTGAGCAGTAAGCGAACCTTGCCGAGGAGGGTAGCACTACCAACCCACTTGCATACAGACAATAATTCTCGTTTTGGGGTTCCTCTCGTGTCCCTACAGATATCTCCACACATGACGTAATCCTTCCTACTGAGCCTTGTCATTCAACACTGAAACAAAAAGGCATCTTCCAGGGAAACTGTCCATCGCTGATTACATTAGGCGAAATTTCCTTGTCAATCCTAGGATTTAGGGTTCATATTTGAATACGAATCCTACCCTCCTGTGAACTGGTATGTTGAGGCATACCCAAAGAACTCTGCAAATATACTCGTATTGGACAGTAGACTGCGGTGTGCTTCCCCCCAAGTCTTCAGCGAACGACAGCATGAGAAGTGCTGTGGTGAAATTGCACAAATGCGGCGCGTTAGTCGGAATTAAATGTCTACAGCTTCTCCAGTGGTGTAATTGTCAGGCCAAGTCTCGGTTAGCAATGGATGACGGCAAACAACAGAAGGCGACGTTTACTGCAGAAAGAACACAGAGATGCTGGCAGCAGTGGACAATACCAAGTATGCTGCCTGAGAGGGGAGAGGATTGCCCGTGATGATGACTGCCTCTGTGGGTTTGCATGGACGAGCTCAATTTTTCTGCGTTCTGGTAGTCGAGGTGGGTTGCGTGTTAATATGGGGGCATGGTCGGCATGCGCATGTTTGCGACGGTTACAGACAGTCAGACAGTAGTAAGGTCAGCAGGTATTGAACCGCTTGCAGGCAAGGCGAATGACCTTGACGCAGCAAAGCATCGAATAAAGACTCGGGGCATCTTGGTGATGACTGCCGGACACCGGGCTCAGAGTGTTCTGCAGAAGGCCCCTTCAATCAACATGACAGGGAAAAAATTTAAAAAAACGGAATAAAGCTTAATATGAATGATCGCTACATACACACTGCGGCTTAATTTCTGTATTTTGGTTCTATAACTAAGCAGCAATCGTGTCGGGAATGAGGTGACAGAATTTAGACTGGCCTAAGTATGATAAGACTTCAAACAGATGAATATTGCCGACAAAGACAAGGGAGACTTCAATGACCATTTCTGGCTCATTAACCATCATCAGTCAGTCATACCCGACTCCAGGCGGGGCCCCACCGTGGCTCAAACCAGCGACCTGTTGATTAGAAGTCCAACACACTAATCATTTAGCCACGGGCTCGCTGTCTTGCTGGATTACCTCGGGAATATTGGCATTCTTTGGCATTGTTAATCGACCTTAACTACTACTAGCCGCTGTGCGGCTGCTTTCGGGGCTCGAGATTTAGCCCCAAGGTAGGACTGGACGAGTAAGTTCTGTTAGCGATTGGTGAACGTTCCTCCATGAACGTCAATATTCCCAATCTAAACGGAGAAGACAACGAGCCTGTGGCGCAGTGGGTTAGGACGTTGCACTTCTGATAAATAGGTCACGGTTTTGAACCGCCGGTTGTAAACCAGCTAGGGTTGGGTATGACTAGGTGATGACGAATAATGGGCCAAGAATAGCCATTCCAGTCTCCCTGGTCTTCGTCCGTAAGGTTCTTCTGTCTATCATAACACTAGCCACTGTGTGGATGCTGGCGGGTCTAGAGAACGGGACGAATGAGTTCCGTTAACGATCGGTTAGTACAGATAAAATTTCTAGTAAACGAGTCCACCAGGAGGTAACAAAAAAGCGAGAATTATTTTTTATAGGCTAGCGGGGATTGCAGTGGCCTCCTCTGCCGCTATGGATGTCTACGAGCACCTACTCCTGCTCAGTTGACTAAGTAGCGTTCAGAAGAAACCATCAGGAGGCACAAAGTGATTGATTTAATAAATTCCATCCCAACGCGATGGCAAACTTTAAAGAACAACGCGCACACGTGCTGAAGCGATTGCGTTAGTCAGTGATAAAAACTAGCTGAATTGTGGTAATCGGGGGAATGGCTGCTTCCGTATGTCAACGCGCCTGCCCATGACAGCTTGACCGTCGATTCCGACGACGTGCACTATGTGCTCCACAGGAATGGCATGTAGGAATGGTGATTTGCAGTAATATAAGGCTTGCGTTGCAGCTACTGCACTCTCTTCCCTCATCCGCCCGTGCCCAGTGTCATGACAGAGTCAAGAAGACCGGAGGCGGGGTCAGGATGTTGCACACAATAAAAGGGGCTTTACGTATATCATTATGAGTGCGATACGGATCTCGCAGGTAGCGGAGAGGCCACATGGAGAGGAGCCAGAGAACAAACTTCTCAATTACATGAGAGGGGCTGATGTTTGGTGGTAATGGCCTGCCAAAACACCGCTCAAACTCAACCAGTTTTTTGACGAAAAAACCGTATGACCACGATTTCGCAATCACCTGCTCGCCCGACCTATTCGCCTGTTAATTGAATGCGTATTGGAAAACCACAACTCAAGCCGCTCACGCGGTTGTCACCTCTGGCACTAATTTCGGCTTCAGCACACTTGAAGGTGGGTCCGAGTCTCATTGAACGAGCCACGATCTGGGAGTTAGCGTCATTCCTTCTCCCCGTTGCTGCATGCTCGGCGATTCGCGTGCGGAGTAGTCTGCCAGTTTCTCTGACGTAGTTGCTTTGTCCGCAACTGCACCAGATCCGGTAAACGACTCCCAACGTTTCCTGCCGTAGCACTGGGTCTGTCGGCCGCATGACCTGGCGCCTGATGGTTGCCTCCGGTCTGTGTGCGACGCCAACCCCAGGTGGTGTAAGGAGGCTGCTGACGGCTCCCGAGACGTTCTTCACATACGGGAGTGCTCACCAGAATTTGGGGCCAGTTGAAGTTTGTCGCTCGTCGCGTTTACTTATGCAGTGGTTGACGAAGTTGTGTGGGTATTCATTCGCTCTAAGGACCCGTTGAATATATTGTAATTCAACAACTTAGTCTTCGGGTTCACAGCAATGCCTCTCGACACGCAGATATAGCATCCTTAAGGAATTACGTTTGTGGCTAATTGGGTGGTTGCTGTTGAAGCTCCATACTTGCGTCGTATTGGTCGCTTTCCTGAACACTTTAATTTTTAGGCCACCACATTCTTTGCGGCAGACGAGGACGTAAAGGAAGGCTAGCTGGTTGTTTACTTCCTCCTCCATCGTGAATTGCATGTCCGAGAAGACAGCGTTGAGATGTACTTTGCATTCCAACACCTGA
This sequence comes from Schistocephalus solidus, assembly GCA_017591395.1. Taxonomy (NCBI): domain Eukaryota; kingdom Metazoa; phylum Platyhelminthes; class Cestoda; order Diphyllobothriidea; family Diphyllobothriidae; genus Schistocephalus; species Schistocephalus solidus. The sequence goes on along the minus strand of WEDG01012254.1, from coordinate 5,196 downwards.
TCCCTTTTGATAAAGAAGAAGGTATCATTCACATATTGAGCCCAGAATTGCGGTCTGTGGTGTTGGAAGACAAGTGGCTCCAACCGTTGTTGGACCACCTCAGCGATGAGTCTCGAAATGGATGAACCCATTGGCGTGCCTTTAACCTGCTCATAGACTGTTCCGTTAAACGTGAGGTACGTCTTGTGAAAGAACTTCAGGGGTTGGAGGCTTTGAGCATCTTTGAGGGGATTTTCCATTTCATCATATTCGTCTCGTAGGGGTAATTCAATGGTCTCGACTGCCAGGTCCTGCGGACTAGAAGTAAAAAGAGACGTGACATCAAAAGATACTATAACGTCACTTGGCAGGAGGCGTACCCCTTTAATTTTCTCCAAGAATTTTGTTGGCGAACTGACAGTAGTGTCTGAATATGTGGTCGAGAATTTTAGACGCCGAAAAAGCCACCTTTCCTATCCATAAGTTGGAGTACTTTTGAGTGATACGATGGACCGGAGAGGAACGCCCTCTTTGTGCACTTTAGGAAGGCCATAGAATCGGGCTAAGGCTGTGCCCTGGGCTCTTGCCATGCGTCGGTCAACCGGCGATATTGCCCTCAAGTTTTCCAATGCCAATAACGTCGCATTTATATCGCGTGTCAGCGTTTTAATGGGGTTGGTTGCGCAAGGCACATAGGACTGGCAGTTCTCCAGGAAGCCTTTGGCTTTTTGAAGGTAGTCGGTCCGGTCCAAGACAACAGTAAAACGCCCCTTGTCCACAGGCAAGTTATGTGTCGGTTTTGAGCTCCTTTTGTGCAGCACGTTCAAACTTGTGCAGCATTTCGCACGGCCTGTGAGCAATGAGGAGAGCCGACACTTGGTGTCGGATAAGGCCCTAAGTCTATTCCGTCGCTTCCGTTTGACTAAGGATTGATTCTACCGCTGCAATCCTGTTCGCTGGTTTGTTACGGCATCAGCTGCGTTAAACGAAGCGTATTGGCCAACCCTATTCCAACTCTCTCCCCCCCCCCCCCTGCGGGCTGCATCCTTAAGGCTCGAGTTCGGTCTTTGGGCGTCGACCTCTTACCAGGAGGCTTGCCGTGGGTGGTCCGGATTCAATGGCCGAACAGCAGTGGCGCACTCTGGCTCACCCCGGTAACCAAAACGGCACGCAAGAGATCAACTGTCTGGGTTTCATGCTAGGGGTCTAGAGTCTTGTGGGGTCCACGTCCGCCTTCTGTATAATCTTAATTAGAAGCGAAACTAGGGCACGCCCTGGGACCAGTCTTTCGCTGATCGGTAAACATGAAATGTAAGGACTACGATTAAGAAAAAGTGCTTTTTAAGGCCGGCAAACTAAAAAAATCTACTTTAATGCAGGGGTACTTGACTGTGGCTGATTTATTTTCTATCCTCGGACAAGTTTTGCGTTAGTTTCCCTCCTTGTTGGCAAAAAGACAAATCGCGTGCCACGATAGATCACTGAACGAAAAAAGATCCCACTGTTCTAATTTAGTCCAACTCGCCTGGTTTTGCTACCACTTATGTATTTTTTCCCAAAACGAATGGTTGAATGAAAGCACAATCGGCGCCAGCTAGCCAGTGTACCTCTAAACCCACTTATTAACTGACATGTATGCAGGTGTAGACCCAACCACGTTACAACAGGTCGACAGTTTCAACACCGAAATCATTACACCAAACTCCAACGCGAGTGATGATATTTCAATGGATAACGACCGGAATGCCGGCTATCAAACAATTAACGCACCGGAGCACAGTCATCATCGATGAGGCGGGAGCTGTTAATTGTCATAGGCATGCAGTAGCATATCGACTGCATCCTATAAATAATGCAACTCCTTATGTACGAATTGCCCGTATCTGATAGTTTCTGATTATGGGTTCGAGTTGGAATCCAAAACGTCAGGTAAATAAAGCTCTTATACCAGCGATAACTTCTTTTTCTTCTTCTCAGATCGATCATTTTCGACCTGTTAACTCCGTGAAGTCTCTAGCATACACGAAGCAGTTTAGAAGGTCCTGCTTAAATAGAAGGAGGTTTTTAATTACTTAGTGTCATTCTTTACATATACTTGGCCCCGGCAGCTACCAACTCCAAGCGTATCTGGGCTATTTAGAAAGACGTTAACTACTTTCGTTGTTGTCGTCAGTACAAGCACAGTGGGATACTAATGGAGTCAATAAGTAAACGTACTGGAATCATATGCAGTCAGTTACCGATCACATGCAAAGTTAATCGAAGTGCTGAAATGCGTTTTCGATTAGGAAGAATGACTTAAGTTGGGTTATAATAGTAACCAACCTGCAGCCTAATGTAAAAACATTTCAGACAGGCCAGGATGCTTACTCGGCTGCTGGAAAAAAAACGCACTTGGTAACAATTGATTACTAAAGTAGTACGCATTTTTTCTATTGATTTTCGAAGCCCTTCAATACACTATATAGAAAACGTGCACAAAAATATTATTTATTATACTCATTTGTTAGCGAATCACGCCTTCTTCATATTTAATAAGAAAGGAAGGGTATATTTAGGCTAAACAAAGTTTTCAAATACTCGAGAATGCTTGAGCCTGATTTGCCGTAGCGTTTGTGTTTAAGGTTTCCAGTTTGCTTTACTGGTAACGGAAATTATACTTTCCTCTACGCCAGTAAGAAGGTATCGTATATTCATTAAAAACATTTTCAATGCATGTGGATTATGTTATACACTACATGAGGGGCGTTATTAAACGGACATGATTGGTTGTCAAATGAGTACAAATAGGCTATTTTTATATACGTCTCTAATAAAAAAAAAATAGTTGAATTTATAAGGCCAGTGAAAAAAAGATGTTAAAAATGCGTACTATTTGAGCCATCATTTTGGTGTCGAGTGTGGTTTTTGAAGGCGACCGGAGAGAAGCGCATTCAAAAGCCGGCAACTTGGCGTGTCCAAAATATCATGGGATTATGCCTCATGATGACCAATATTACAGCTCCACTTTAGTGATCTTTCCTAATCGAAAATTTATTTGTGAAACTCGGTTAGCTTTGCATGAAATCAGCCACTCATTGTAATACATTCTGACTCTTACAGTCCACTTAGGACTCCGAAATGTAGAATGGAGGAAGGAAAATTCGTATAACGCTATTGTACGAAGAATTTTGGCCATCGGCTTGCAGCAGCTTTTATAAACTCTCCTGGCTAAGTGGCAACGGGGTGGACTCTCCAACGTACCCAATGTACCCCAGGGACCCGTTAGCGTAGCTGGGTTGTCGCCGTCTTCTAAACTTTGCAAGTGAACGCGATTGCAGAAACCTCTGATAATTCGTCAGTGTTCATTTTATCAGCCCTTTCGCTAATCACCCACCAGCTCTATCAATAAAACTTGCTCCCTAAGGATGGTCTGTGGTAGCAGCTTATCTTTGCTCCGGGGGTGTAGTACTAGATTGGCAGCAAACGATATTTATCCTGTAGTGGCTGGGAAACGACCTGAGTTGGCGCCTCTTGAGTAAGGAGATCATTGTGTCTGGCAGAAAAAGTGGTTCAGCAAAGTAGGTTTTCCTTTCTGCTCTACGTTGCGCAGCGTTCCTGATGTATTGGTTCCTGAAATTAATTAATTAATTAATTAATTTAATTAATTAATTAAGAAGAAAGTCCAGGGTTGTCTCCATTTCAACCTAAATTCAGCTCGGTGAACAGTTCTCACAGTTCCGTTCACCAAACAGCGAAGAAGACTGTGTTTCAGACTAAGGAGTGCAAAACTTAATAATGTTTAACTACTGCTCCAATTAGGTATGCTTTTACAGCGCATTGCGTTATCATATATTTCTTTTTGTTTGGATAAAAATGATGCTCTGTGAGGCCTGAGAGGAGAAGCTGTGGGCAAGTTTTATGCAACGCTGCGGTAGATCCCAGCTCCCAGAGCCGGTCTTCTCAAGTTCCCCAGACTCAAAGCGTGAACAAGGCAAGCCTTGTACAATCAAGCTAATAAGTAATACTTCGGTCCTTGTGGGGATTTTTCTAGTTTTCTTAATATACGAAGCATAGTATTTTAAGGATTGCAGCTTACGACTCGATTTAACTTTACTAGTCACTGCCCGGTTTTTTTATCACGTGAACTTAAGAAAAGAAATGATTCCTGTGACATCCATATCGGCAACCTGAAACAAAACCTGTTTGATTTAGTCAAACGCATCTCGAAGAATTTAGAAATGGAAGAAAAATTAATTCATGTGATACCGTATTGGAACCCACATTCAAACTGTCATCATATAAATTAATTTTATTTTTAAACAACATTTAACAGTGAATTTTAGCAAAGGAAATTTTCAAACGTACTTCTGCTTATATATTCACACGTTTGTTTGTATGGAATGGCTTTATTTATCTGTAAAATTGACATTTAATAAGTTACAGCGATGTTTGACGGTTTCGGAATTCTCTCCTTTTCTTAGAAGTTGGTAATTCAAGGCTAAGTACTATTACTTCTAATATATATATATATATATATATATATATATATATATATATATATATATAGGCAGAATAACATGACCGACAAAGACAAGGGAGACTGGAATGGCCATTTCTGGCTTATTAGCCGTCATCAGCCAATATGGCTGATGACTGTATATGCCAGAATGATCAGTCTCCCCTTTTGTCGGTCATGTTATTCTGCCTATGTACTTAGCTGCCTTACGGCTGCTGGCGGGGCTTGAGAGTTAGCCCCAAGGCACAACGGGACGAGTGAGTCCTGTAACCGATCGGTGAGCGCCCCATTACCAATATATATATATATATATATGCAGAATTATACTATCAGCAAAGACAAGGGAGACTGTAATGGCCATTTCTGGCTTATTATCCATCATCAGCCAGACACACCCAACCCCAGGTGCTACGGCGCCCGAGGCTCGAACTCGCAACCTGTTGGGCAGAAGTCCAACGCTCTAACCACTGCGCTACGAGCTCGTTGTCTTGCCGGTTTCGTTAATGTTAATAAGGTGGAACCGACAAAGACAAGGGAGACTGGAATGGCCATTTCTGGCTTATTAGCCGTCATCAGCCAGTAATACCCAATCCCAAGTGTGGACCACCTGGGATTCTAACCCACGACCTTTGGTAATTGAGTCGAACGCTCTACCATTGAGCCACAGGCTCGTCGCTTTATCGTTTGTGATCGGGAATATGATGATAGTGTGGCTCAAC
>WEDG01012252.1:0-28819 GCA_017591395.1 Schistocephalus solidus | reverse complement strand
CAATGGGGAAGATTTAAAACACGGGAATGTATTAACTCACATTTTCGGCAAATCCTTCATAGCTGGTTTTGACAAGATTGGAACCTAGCTAAATTGCCATGAGCCGCTAGGGATGTTTTCTCATCAGACCCACTGGACACACTTTGAAATCGTGTCTGTACCTTCGAGGTTGATCGAAATCCAGCGGCCTGCCATAGAACTACGGACTCATGGTGTCGTCGGTTGAAGACGCAAATATATGCTTGAATTTTGGTCTTGTAAAATGTTGACAATCGGACCTCGTTTTCGAAGTAAAACATATTATCGTTGACTGTGCCTTGCTGACAATGTTTGAACCTTCAGAGGCTGACAACTAATCAGCGACAGAAGAATGAACTGTATGGGGAATGGTCGTTTGCATCTTGACGCCTTTGGCTTTGTCGTCTGGGATCTGTCATATTTGTCATCTACAATAAAGGCCACTTACTGGAACCGATTAAAGAGCGTCGAGTACTTTCGAACTTTTTTTGGCTTGTGCTCAAGCCCTCACGGACTGTAGCTGAACAGGAAGTTATTGGAACCAAAAGAAACGGGAAAACAAAAGGAGCACAGACGTTCTGTAAGATATAAAAACATATAAATGGTCATTTCGACTAACGCTTGTGTCGACCGACATACACCTCTAAGCTTGCAGACTTAAGACATTGCTGACCACGCGTTATGCAATTGAAGACAGGAAGCTGTGCTCCAACCACTGCAGTCCTACTTAGCATTCAAGCTTTTCTCTTCAAATTAAGTACCCAGTTAAAAACACGGAATTTGGACCTCATCCTGTTGTTTTTTAGAAATTAGGTACTTCTCGACCTCTATAAGGCTGATGGTCTAGGGATATCTTAACTTTATTACCTTATCATTACCTGACGGGAATTATTCCTTTTTATTTACTGGGCTCGAAGCCTGTTTTCCATTGGATTATCGTTCCAATGACTTTGATTATGGACTCCTACTTTGCAATTTTACGAACGCTGGCCTATTTTCGGGCCATCCCAAAGACTCCCGCTACCTTTTGGCTGTCAAAATGAACCATCTGATGCCATGGCAAAAGATGATTTGCCTCTGATAGCTACCTAAAGCTGTGTGCTCTGGCGTTCCCATCCGCCTGCCTACTAGCTCACTAGTTCGCAGTAAGTCAGAAAGTCTTAATTGACAAGCAAGCATGATTATCGTTCTCCCAGTCCGTCAAGAAAACTCAAGAAGAATCTTTGCATTCTGAGTTTGTTACAAATTAGCTGGCGATGGTTGAGTGCACTTCCAGCAGTCCGAACTGTTTCGAAATGAACGTCTTAAATCTCCCTGAAGAAGCATTGGCAAGATCATAAGCAAGTGTCAAATAAATAGAATGTTTGAGTACGGGTATGGGCCATGTGGTCATAGTGAGTGGTATTGAACCAAACCTCATTTGCTTCTGCAGTCGTGTACTTTGAGGTACCCTTTTGATGGACAAGCAGAACCGGAAACCTTGATTTTCGACATCCCAGACGTACTGGAATCATGGTTCATCTAGTGATGATGGTTGACTATTGGTCGATTTTTGAGTTACTCAAACGGTTGTAGTGACACCTGATTCAAATATGACTCGAAACTCGCTCCAGACGCTAACTTATGTTAGTTGTGACGTGGAAACACTGACTATTCACATTTTTCTGGTGATGTATTCATTGTTGGCAATGTGAAGGACATCCAGTCCCCGAAACCGCAAGTACGTTTTGATTCAAACCTTTCGAATTCCTATGCAGGAAAATGATCTTCGCTCTCGCCTGCAGCTGGATGCCGTCAACTTTACGCCAAAGGATTCTGTCGAGGATCTTCTAGTTATTGCAAATTACTCAAAGTTCCATTGAAGAAGATTGCGTGCTCTTCCGAGTTTCATCCTGGTTCCTCTAATAAGCGCGCCTTGCACACCTCTCGAGGCTTTGTTTTCGCGGGATGTCGCTTTATCAGCCAGGCAAAGGATAAAAATTCTGCGGAGCAAGCAGCCAGCCTGTCGATTCTTACCGTAAGTAGCATTTGCCATATTGTAGGGTTTATTTTTCGACTTTGGTGGTTATTTTTTGAACTTATTTTCCACTTAGAGCCCATCAGGTTTTATGCATCATTTAGTTTAACTGGCTACTTATTGATTAATCCGCGAATTTAGAAAAAATCTTTAATTTGGAATGTTTCTTGAGCAGCCTATTCTTTAATCAAATTTTTCCTTCCACGTTCCTTAACGATTTAGCATTTATATTGCGTTAACCTGCGGAGAAGCTATCGTCACTGAATCATCCTACAGGATTACTAAAATTTTATTGAAAAAAGTGGATCAGTACGCCACCTCTCTGAGTTTTGTCAGGCAGAAAATCGAGTTTCCTTAAATTGCGTCTCGGGGCCGATGAGCGTTATTGCAGAGATCGCAAATTTTGACGTTCCTTGTTCATAATGGTAACCACTGTTGCATGCAGCCTCTAAGATTCAAGCTTTATTCTTTTTATGTCTGTTTACGCGAACTAGCATTTTAAAAAAATAGCATTAACAAAACTGAATTTTTGCAAGGCCAGCACGCGGACGTAGTCCTCTAAAATTTTTACCAGGTGCTTTGTTTGAGGGTTTAGTTAAACACCGTATCTATAAACACGAGTGAGACCGCCACTTTGTAGATCTTAAAGAAGTATGACTGATCACCGTAAGATTATTTCTGTTGGATACGTCCTTTGAAAGTCGCTATCATCTTCCTAAAAGCCTCCGATTATGTTATGATATGTGGAAGGGGATTCATCACTAGGGTGTCGATCAAGGTAGGGCTGTTTCGTTCAACCTGTCCCGCCTTGGTTTCTTGCCACTTTTTCCCAGCAGTACACCAGTGCATTTCATTAATATTACTTCAGTACTTGCCTCAGTCCGTCGGGATTTCATGTTGTTGGCTATGCTTCCTCACCGTGCACTATTGAGGCTGTTACTGCTGATTCCGACCAACAATAGGGTCTAACGTTGGAGTGAATGGTGAGAAAAGCCGTTTAGTTGATATAACATCCTGTTTTAATCAAGACATTTTCAGCTCCTCAGAATTTTTTACAGGTTTTGTGGACCACTCTGACCTTACAGTCAGCGGCGGTTCGGGAATTAAGGATGCTGGCCATCCTAGTGAGCTGAAGATGCTGCAGATTTTCTTCGTCAACATACTACTTGCTATGCCCTAGAGAGGTACGATGGCTGTCAAGATAGGAATCGAAGATGGTTTTAGCAGAGACGAACATTTTCAATTTTATCTTTTTACTACTACACGTGTTGCTTTCCGTTATTGGATTACCAACGATCCCATGATAATTTCGATAGTTTGGAAGTTTTTAAGGCGTGGAAGGTATCTTTGGACCCATCTAAATCGCCCAATGCCCACACAACTTGTGATTGTACTTGTTACGGCTAAGATCATGCCTGATTTAACCGGCCTCGATGAGTCACGGATTGTACCTCTCTACGTGTGACCATTTACGGCAGCAGACCTGGACAGTTCAATCCATTCTCTTCGCCAACGATGGAGGCTAAATACTGAGGTTCAAGAACAACTTCCATGTCCTGGCAAACTGTGTCAAACCAGGTTTTGAGCTGACCCCCTCTTCGATGCCTCCGATTGGGTAACGGGGCCTGAGGTAGAAGATGCAGAACGTTCCCAAAACGCCTCAGCCGTCTTTCTTGGATGGCAGCGAAATTTGGAGCGTACACGGAGACGATAGAGATGTTTTTGAATTGAACTTTCAGTCGCACATAGGGCATCCGTTCGTTGACTGGTTCCCAAAGCAAGCAGCGCACTGTTCGCTTGTTGCGAGTGGGCCATCGCTACACTATGTCCACCAGAAGAGTCGCTTGGGCCATTGAGGTACAGGGTGAAGTGTGAGTTGGCTCCTGGGATCTTTATTTCCTCAGCTCCTGAATCAGGAGTTTGAGCTTCAGACCGGCAACAGACATTTACCTTGTGCTAATAAAGGCTGCGCACCGTCAGACTTGGATATCAGGGTCCAGGAACGTTCGCACCTACCAGTATCCAATACCAAGCTTCCATTCCCGATTGGGCAGTTCGGCTCGCATACTATTCGCCCGCACCACTCGAGTCGGGTTGCAGAGCTCGTTGGTTCCCGCGAACGCCGTAGCATGGATCGGACATATTTTCCCGAGGTTTCATGGAAATTGTGAGTACGGGCGGGTCGCAAACAGCCGCTAGGATTGTTTTTTGGAGTTTGTCTCCTCTGGCGCTCTGGCTCACAAGCCTACCCACAAGGCAGAGATGGCAAGTGAACTTATTTAATGGTGGTTAACGATCGCCATGCCACAGTGACGTCATCGAACTTAGCGGCTTTTATAAGGCTTTTGGCGCGCTGCCTCCTAAAATCACTGTAGCTGCTGGTCCGCGACTCCTTATTCGATAGACCCGAGAGTCTGCTTATTTCGTAACTTACCTTCACTGAAGGTCGTTCCACTATCTGCCACCTGTGGACGCGCCGGGTAGCCAACAGCTAGGCTTGAGAGAAGTACCATGCCCACGTCCGTGGACGCCTCTCCCGTCCGCAAAACCCTCACGTATTGCATATCCGTTAGGCTTTTCTTGTAAATAGTGAACTGTGCGAATATTAAGCGATACAATGAGTTATTTTTTTTATTTTAATTGCCTGAAAAGACACCTTATCTGGTTTACTTTATGCACCGGCCTGGTACTTAGCTATCACACGAACCATGTATGTTCTTGACTGTTGTCCCAAACACCAAACATGGCAGAGAAACAGAACACGATCGGCCCTGAGAAAGTGTACTGTAAACTCACTAGTCATGCTCATTGAAAAATCGCGTGTATTTAAAAAAAATACCGTTAAGGTTATCTAACATTCTGCCCACTGAGCTTGAAGCTGAGAAGATTAGAAGAGTCAAGCTGCTTCCCGAAGACGTTGAAAAATGAGATTTGAAGGAAGCATTTTGACCATAACCCATGGCGAGACGCTGTCGGTAGCATACAAGGGAAAGTCGCACGTGCTTTCCAGTGAGACTGACTGACTCTTTGGGAATGTGCACATTCCCCACAGTTTGAACACGCTCTTCGTTGCCTGATATTTGGGTACACAAATGCTGGCTCTAAATCTACCGTGGCCATCTATCTGGGGACAACAAAACTCAATATATCAGGATAGTTTTGTGGTACACGGTATTAGCTGTCGGCCGCAGACACTCGTGCTTTGAGTGTCGTTTTGGTCGCCTAGACAAGACACAATGTCATGCGTATCATGCGCGAGAGGCCTCAAGATGTTAGTATTCAATACAAGCCTCAAACACTTTCAAACTACTTCCACGCGCTCTGCATAAACGCCGGTGGACCACAATGCGTTGGCCTGTGCCCTCTCCCACCTCCGGTCCTCGTGAATCTGTCATGACACCGGGTCCAAATGGCGGGAGTGGAACAGAGAGCCAGGTATATGCAGCGCAAATCTTCACTCACTATAATCCAGTGCCAGCCACCATCCCTACACCACCCTGCTATGGAGCATACGGTGGACATTGTCGGACTACGACGGTCGAACTATCATTTGTAGTTGGCTACTTATGCGATTGAGATAGGCATGCAATACTTCGAGTTACAATTCGATCAGTTGGCCTTCTGGTTACTGTATGTGTTGCTGTTAAGTTTCTAGGGTTATGACTAGGACCATGGGATTCTCGCTGGGGAGGAGGGGGCCTTGACGCTTAGAATAAGGGTTTGGAGGAGGGTGGCCTAGGGGCATAGGCGTGCTACATTAGGGTTTTCCGTTTTTAGATGGTTTTGGAGCTTCTTTATAGGTTGGATTTCATTCATGGGTTTAAGACTAGCGTTTGAAGTGAGAGTCTATGACTAGAGTTAGAGTAGGTGATCGATTTAACTTCAAGATTAAGGCTTGGGGTAGCGTTGGGGTTAAGATTAGAGGTCCAGGTTAGGTAACACTTTTCGGGTCGAATTTTGGTTTAGGGTTTGGTTGAAGTTTTGAGGGGGCAGGGCTAGGGTTAGGGTTAGTTTTGAGGCTAGATTTGGAGCTAGTTTTTGGGGTTAGGAGCACGTTTAGGGACTGCGATTTTAAAAATAAAAGTTTGTGTTTTTACCTACTCCCTTGGGCATTGGGTTGGCTTTTGAATTGCGTTCTTACAATAACCAACGCCAGGCGGAGGGTGGTGTGGCTACCATTGAGACTGTTTTCAGGCTCCTGCGTCGGGCAAAATTCGTATATCATTGGCAAATAGTTTAAGTTTAGAGAAATCAGTTGCTTACCCGTTGCTAGCTATTTGCTAGGCATTTTGAGTTCATTGTTTACAGCTGGCTTAAAACCGTTTTTTGAATTGCGCGCCAGCTTAGTTAACTTACTTGGAGTATTTAAACTAACTTAAGCTTATTTCATGCTTCTCCCTATTTTTCCTCTCAATTTTCCTACTCGTTTACATTTTCCATCACCTACAAAACTCCTCACTACCGCTATTCCCAGATAACAGAGAACCTTGCGTTTTGGTTTATCAAATGGTCCTAAATATTAGATCCTTGCCTCAAACACTTCCTTCACTAACCTTTTTTACTCTTTTTTATACAGACACTCCGGTCAGCTATTATAAAATTGAATGCCACTGACTTTGGTTCTAAAGAGCTTTCTGACTGTTCATCCAAAGGGGGACCAATTCCCATCGACAGCTTTGTTTGGCGCCTTCATTTGCTTTGCATTCTCCACGATGCAACACCAACATTTACAGTAGTAAGTCTGTTTTGGAGCCGTCCGTTGCTTCTAGTTTGTTTTGTCAAACTGCAAAATGTGCAAAATCGTAAATGACTCAAGGGACACTCTCACTTTACCAGTTTCCGGAATGCACTTCGAGGAGCACTGACGACCAGCCCTGGCAATCCTGCATAAGTAACACCGGCGGACTTCAGTGTATCAGTCACGTGGTCCAAGTTACCACGTTCCTAACCCTGCTGTTTTCCTATCTTGGGCTTACCATACCTTACTACAAAGATTAACTATAAAGGTCCCTTCCTCCTTAGCCTTGCTCACCGTTCTCTCTTTCGTCGTCGTTTTATTCCTTGCTTTTCCCTTCACTCTCTTATTCTCTTTCCCACGCCTATTCTTTACCGCCGCCGCAGCCGCCACAACAAGAACAACTATTTCTACTTCTACTACTCCCACTATTACTAATACTACTACTACTACTACTGCTACTACTTCTACTACTACTACTACTACGAATTCTACTAATATTTGCGTCATTGTTAATTTTGCATTTCTCCCCCTATTCCCACAAACTCTGGCGCTTGCTGTCGTGCATGGGTCCCTATGTTTCTGTAGCAGATCGTTGTAATATGCTGTACATTACCCATTTAGTTGGAAACGACGGTATTTTCTCGCCTATTTGTAAAGGGTTGTTTCTGGACGAGGCCATGTAGCTCGTGGTGTAACAGCTATTCGGTTCTAGGGGGCTGAGTGCAGTTGTGTCGTGCCTTAACTATATTCTAAAATAACTTAATATTCCTATTTCTAATTAAATATGTTCTACAGAAGGATGTCACATTCTGTAATAAAACTTGTAGGCAGATCTTTATGAGCTTGCATCCTGAATGCCATGTCTATAGCCCTACGAAGCAGTTCTCTCGCTCGCTAGCATCTCTAAATCTTATAGTCACACCACAATAGTGTATACTTAATGTATCCATAAGTTGCTGTTACGACCTAACCCAAAATTGGACTAATTCGTTGGCTTTTTCAACTCTTAATGCTTCGCATACTGCGAAACCTTCGATATTACTATAATTTATTTTTGAATACAGAGTAGCAAGTGTGATGCAGTCGGGAGTGCCGGCAGAGGCAAGGTAGACATGGATAGCCATTTGTGGCTTATTAGCCTTCGTTGGTCAGCCATACCCAGCCCCAGGTCTGGATTACCTGCGATTCGAACTTGGAATCATTGATCAACGCTCTACCACTTAGCCACGGAGCTGTTGTCCTATCAGTTGCCATCGGCACAAGCATCTCACACAACCTGGTTTATGAACGACCCTGCTACGAGAGTTAATATTCCCGATCAATACCAACAGGACAACGGGTCGATGGCACAATCATGGAACGTTTACCTTAACGTTCAATGACCAAGTAGTCCTCATTGGAATCCCAGGTTATCCGACAAAGCTAGAAATAACCATCTCAGTCTCTTTTGTTCTCCTCCTCATCGCAGGTCTTTGTGAGTCTGCCTGCTAGGATTGTGCTTGAGCCTCAAGGGTGCAACGGGCACGAGTATGTTGCGTAACCTGATCGGCGAATGACCCTCCCACGATTGTAACAAGTCTATTGTGGAAGTTAGATCAACTCCTCCCTTGTTAAGTAGACTTGTGTTTTCCATTGATTCAGACCCTATGCTCACATTTGGATGTATTTTTGCGCCTCCTCGTTCCAAAAACAGCTGGTGTCAAGTAGCCGGCATTTCACTGGATAACCTCCCATGATGCTTTTTGTGCTTTATAGGAGGAGGAGAAGGGGGCAGATAGGAATGTAAGGTACGTGTGCATCTGCTCTTTGCACCCTCTCGGCGCGATGAAAGCCCATGCATGGACACTGACTCGGGCGAAAGAAATGGTAGCGCGGCTCATGTTTGATCGCCTGAAAGCTCTCCCCTCGCGCCTATCTGAGATTGTAAATGCTCCGCTGCCTTCCCAGTCACCAACCAAACTGTCAAACCCACCAAAGTCAAAAGCCGACTCGATAAAGGACCCCGTAAGAGATTTCACTTGCATCTTTTTACCCACGTCTAGGTCAGTGATTTTTCTCCTCTTGTACAGCTCGCGTCATGTGACTTTGGGCTAGCGTTGGTTTGAAAATCTGGACAATTTTATTCAGATCACGCAGGACGTTGACGAAGTCAAACTTCCCTTCCGGTCTGCCTATCTTTAATCGCGAGCTTAATCCACTCAAATAACCGCCATGTCGACGCGGCTCATTGACGGTGGTTGAGGCATCCACGATACAAGATTCTCGGCGAATCGCAGTTCTGCAAATACTGATGCTGCTGTTTAGCCTCATAAGTTTTCAATGATCTCTGTTATAGGCAACTTATACGCTTCTCAATTACCTCTGAAATTATCTGGCATTAAACCATGCACAAATTCCGAGAATTAGTATATACAGTACCTGACCTATCTCATGAAATCCATGAAATTTCATGAGATAGGGTCCGTTATGCGAAAGCAGCCCACAATGCGTCCCCCAAAGTTTCACAGGAGTAAATAATCGGCCGTTCTTAAAAAATAAGGCATATTATGGTTTGAAAATTCATATTATGTTGTTTAGAAATATTAATTTTTTTGAAAAGCGCAAATTCCGAAAAGGGAAAAAATCGGGTTAGCTATTTAACCTTCAGTTTTAAATATACAGAATGATTGTCCATGTAAACAAAGGGTTAGATAAAACACCATACGTAAAATCAATTTTGAAAATAATCCTCTAGTTATCTTCCGGATTAGGGGCAATGGAAAGTATGACCGTTACTAAACGTCTTAAATTTGGAGTATGAATTTCAACACGTTTTCATAAGAATTGGCGGTTTCTTCTTCCGTTTATACATTGTTTTTGATGCGCTTGACTAAGGCAAACAGATTTTCGCTTGATTGCGCTGGCAGGTTAGTCACAGAAATAAAATATTTCATAAGCTGATACACTGATAAGCTGGTCAGTGACTAATAAATTTCAGTAGAATTGTTAGGTAAAATCATTAATTTACCATTTTATGCTTATTAAAAGGACTTTTCTTTTGTTAAATTTCTCTATAAGTATTTAGGGTGTTGGATTATGATGAGTTTCAGCTCGTCCTTGAAATGGTGGTAAATAATTAACGTTCTCCTGTGTTTTCTGTCTTTTGGCCATAAATGTAGATTCTGTTGCATTTGCTTATCCAAACCTTCAAAATAAAATATTTCTTAATGGCACTTACCAAAATAGTGAGATCTGAGATAGTTTTTCTGATGCAGATGGCCGTTTGGGTCATATTTGTAGGCTCACCCAAATACTAAAACTCGTTGCCCAGAAGAATAAACGTCCACAACATAAATCGGTAATTAATATGCCAAATATCAATTTAAAAACTCTTATACTAAGTTATCTCTTTAAAAAAACACTTTTAATTAGATATTTAATTGACGAATTTATGTTTAATTAGCCGTTTTCGAAGATCAAGTCAAGAAAAAAGTGGAGACGTTTGACTGGTTTTTCGATTTCGCTGAAAATAGGGGATGCAATGTCCGCTGAAAATGAAAGAACTTACTTATTTGAGCCTTTTTCGCCCTACTTGCTTACTTTTCGGCCCAGTTTTAAGATCGCAAATGCAGTGGCAAGTGGCAGAATATATACTGAGAATTTGCGAAAAAAATGTCAAGCTGCTGCCGTTTTCGTTTCAATATTCCGTATTCATTAATAGTCAACTGCAGATGGATATTGTATGGACATGTTTCGCGTACGGCATGATAGAGAAAAATGACGACATGGGGCGGATTTTCGTATATATGCTTATTTACAGTCCCAATTATCGGTGTGGCAAAACAAAATACACTCACACAAGTTTATTACTGAGTTTTTTGCATTAGATGTCAAAAATGTGCAAAAATGAACTTTTAAAGCTAAACCCGTCCTTGTTTTCCCGAAAACAATGTGATTTCTCATATCTCCATTTATTTGATTTTTGCGAACGCAAGATTAAATTTTCCGTTCTCTGAAGGGATTTATTAAAAAAATTTCTAGCTTATATGAATATTCGTTTATAGTACAACACACAAAAACAAGTAGGTTTTGTCCAGTAGGTGCACTAGCGTAGGAAAACACCTGGAAATCAAGAAACGTCGGATATTGCCCCATTTGTCCAGTTTTGCCTTCAATAAACAGATCTGAAATGAACTCTTTTTTAGTAAACAGCTTTTTGCACCTCAAATCAGTACAGAAAACACAATTAAAAACTTAAAATTTAGAGGATGACATTTCATGATTTAGACAAGCTACCGACCGATGCTATTGCAATGATTAAATCGTCATAATCCTTGTATCCTTGTGGTATTCGCCACAATCGACATCACCAGCCGAGAACGTGAGATTGGCTCATAGGGTTCAGCTTGTTTTTCTCACTGTCAGAAAACAGTTAAAGTTATGTATCCGATGAAAAGATAGTGAGTTTTTATCGTTTGAGGCCATAGCACTGGTTTAAACTAATTACGCATCACTTACCTCAACCACCAAACCGCACGGACACTCGCGTTGTCGTTCATACGAGTACGACAGCATTTTTTTCAAATAGTTTATCCTAATCATCCTAATGCATCATTGTATAACTGTGGAACGTTAATATATGCGTGAACCGATCGAAGCAACTCCTTATGCCTGCTTAAGTGTGGAGTAGTCTAGCCTCCGTTCACCGCATATTGACACTTAATTCTCCGTATTTCACGCTGACCACCAGTGCTTGAAAGAAAGAGCGGGGACCCATGTGTGGTTTGAACTATTGTAAGGCATGCTTGTCCATCGTCGACCTCATGCATTCTGTAGGGAAAGGGAATAGGGGCCCCTCCGTAGTTCAATTCATGTTGTCCTAAATTCAAGAGAGATGAAGTTTCGGGCTGAGATAGCGCCAGGGTTAAAGTTGGGTTTAAGGCTAAGAAATAACAGCTGCCTGGGCTGTTGTTACTAATGCCGGGGATATCGCTTTTGGGCAGGAACCCATAGTCGCAGGCCATTGGGATCCGGATGGAAATTGAACAGTTGGGACGGTTCCACGAGTAGAGGTAGGACGTATGGTGAAGTGAGTAAAATGCTAATCAGGAGCAGTGCGCGTACACCAGGGTCTTCGCAACTGCTGCATACAACGCTGCCTCCACTATACCCTCACGTTGATGCAGAGATGAGAAGCGGGTACGGTCCCCTAATTCGTGTTCTGCGGGTTAAGACATCTTGAATTCTGGGCTCCAAACGTTGTAGACAGTGCTCTTTGGTGTAGTGTGCGCATTGTTGTTAGTACTGTTGCCGTGGGAGATTCGAGGGTGTCCTGCAAGGCGAATTCCATCCCTGAATCTGCGTGGACAGTGAGGAGTAATCACACAGAATTGGCCTCGCTTTGTCCCCCTTCCCCTCACCAAGCCCTAATTGAAAGTTCGAGTCGAACCTAATGGAAATGAAACCAAACGAAGTAGATGACGTTGCTGAACGCCCTCGTCTCTTGTGTGTCACACATGCGTTTGTTCCCTTTTGGGGCCTGCGTTACGGTACTGCACACTCTCAGAGCTGAGCGCATCGACTCCGAAGACAGCTAGTCACTAAGCAGTCACTTCCTACAGATGAAGCCTTTAGAATGATTCCTAGTTTCTATTGTTTTCCCGCAGGGCAAGGGCACATTTGCAGGGTTGACAAATTACTGGCGTCATTACATTTTAAGCCTCTACTGGCTGCTCCTAGATCATGCTATTGGTTTCCAACCCTATTTCCAAACCGAATCAGGTAGAAAACCTTTATCAGGCGTATCACATCGATGACGCAGATCTGCGCGTTTCAAGTGGCTAGGTTAGCTCTGTGCCCCTCTTACTACTTACTGGCTCTTATATCGATTCTCCTTTTTTAAATGGTCCCCGTTATGGGCAGCGATTCGCTCTCAAATTTTACCGCCGCCCGGGTGTTTGCTGTCTCGATTCGTGGTTTTCGATCATAATTTTCCCCCTTTATCCTGAAAATGAAGTGACATGTATGCAAGGTGTAGGAAGGATTACAGAGCCTATAATATACCGGGTCTGGTCGTTTCTTTTAACGCTTGGTTGGCCACCCGGAAGTGCCAACTGTATTATTATCTGGACTCATTTGTACTCGAAGCATATTTTAAATTGCCTTTCTGTGTTTTAGAGTATCTTGCAGTTTTGACTAATTGTTAGGCACTCTTATCAGTTACATTACTTTCATGGTGCTGCTAATATCAGAGCCGTCCAGAAAACCAGTTCAAATTGACGCGCATTTCCGCCGACTATGGTGGGTCTATCCATCCCGTTAGCCGACTTGAAATGATTCAGACCGCCAAAAATAAATCTCGCCCCTCCTACCACCTCTGCTCTGTCGATGAACGGCTGACGCTCGCAGAAAGGACCCGCAAGAAGCTAGTTTCGGCAAATAAAACCAAGCTTCTGAGGTACTCGGTAAGTGTGATTTTTTTTTGCCTAATCTCCCCTTCTAGTCTTATTGATTGCTTTAGTGCGAAAAATTTCTGACAGGCCTCTTTCAGAAGTCAACCCCAAATTCAAACCACAGGCGTTTCCTTCAGGGAACGAAAATGGGCATAGTTTTTTTGCAATTTTTCGTTGCATCTGATTTACGACTATCCCATTTCGAGTCGCATCTCGGCAACAAAATACAATACCCCCTAATACGTTTATTGAAGATTATACCGGTTAGCGACCTGAAATTTGTCCACCATCCTGTAGTTTAATTCAACCGCCAGATACTGATAGAGTACCACAGCGTTGCCGGTATTCTTTATTAATGCAGGTGTGTTGGACTCGATGCGTTTATTCATGAATAGCTACTGCAGTTCATGCAAGGCCGGAAATGCTGGCACTCCTAGTTACTAAGTCGATTATTTGGTCAACTATTTTGTAATTCTACGAGGATAATCCCTTTGCAGGAGTGTGTATTGTGAGCTCCGCTTTACTGTGTGGTTCGCACTTGCTCTGACACCAGAACGGCCTTCCCTGGCCAGTTACTTCCTACGTTTGTTGCCACAAACGACCAAGGAGTTCTTATTGTCTATTCCAATATTTTTTTACTGATAACCCCAGTGGCAATTTTTAAAATTTTCTTCCGGTACTAAGGCGGAGTCACTGCCCGATGTTAAACCCACCGGTGACAGTACTGGTTCGATAACCTATAAGGTTAATGTATAGTACATGTGTTTGATATCATTCAACCACTCATCCAGGGCTCAAAAACTGTTCGCTGTTCAGTTGAACCGAGACTTCGGGCGGCTTGCACCGCACGGCATCTCATGACCGACAGTTTTACCACTAATTACCTTTTTATAAAATTACGTTGACGCCTAGAGGAATGTTTATGGGAAGTGTTAGTCGGTAAAGCGAAAGCGATGAATTATCGAATCCATGCGTAGGCCCCTTTCACCCGGTGGCCTGCACGGCGTCACAGAACAGCAACGCATTAAACGCTCAAAAAAGATGCCGCATCGCGGATGCCACGAGGGCAATTCCTGGCATACGTCAAGTTATCGGGGACTTGAAAACCCTTTGACGCATACTTTTACCCAAAACTTAGTCTGCTTATTTGTTGGAACTCGTGTCCTGAAGCACATGATTTTGCTGGAAGAGAGCCGCTTAATGGATATCTTTTATTGCTGCTCATAGATATCATCTCACAGTGACATCATTAGATTGCGATAATTCCACTTTGGCAGTCATTGTGTCGGATCTCAACCTTCTTGTCACTGCAGCGACCCTATAGCTGTTTGACAATTGCTTTCTCTTCAGGTGTGCGGGTTCCCACTTCGTAGGACTAACCAAAATCGCCCTATACATTCGACGTGCCGTTCTAATTAATAGCACACTGCTTGTAGTGCCGCAGGGCAAATAAGCCCACCCCTTAAATGTCTGAATCACTGGAAAGTACTCTGACATAGTCACATTGTGCGTGCATTTGACGGAGCCACCAATTTCCTAGATCGAAATGTTGCTTAACTGGAAGAACGATCGTCAGTGACTGAATACAGATATGCTTGAAAGATAATGTCGGTCTCCCTTGACAGTCGATCTACTCCTGCTGGTTGTGGTGCTGGTTCCACCACACACTACCAACAGGTCACCGCGGGGACCATGCTTACTACTATACTCAAAGTGTTTAATGTCTTTTTATCAGTGTACAGTGAACGACATCACGGTCTTCGGTGTCGTCAGCTACAGCGCCAAATTTGCCAAACTGACCGCTGCCGAGGCCGCTCTTGAACATCTAGGCCTCCTCGTCCACCCCCTTCCGAAGCTGATGCCACAGTCCATTTTAAAACCTGCTGTTGCGGATAGCGAGAAAGGCGAGTGCATGCTATCGGGACTGCTTGCGCTGTCCACTGGCGTTTAATTTGAGTCGCATGCGTTCCCCAGTCCACCTGTTTTGCCCCCTCTCACCCAGGCTCTTCTTGTACGCACTTAGACTCGCGAATTCAACCCTCTTATGCCCTCTAGGTGTTTAAAGGACGTTGCTCTTGGCATGTGAGGGACTGGGCATGCGTTTAATTTTATCGTAACTGATATAAGAGGCTAGATCTTGTCATTCTGATGATTTGGTTCTGTTTGTTTTTTTTAGAAAGGTTCGTTGCTTCCGAAGAGGGAATGCTGTTTCGTGCCGACACGGTAAACTTGCAGTTGCATTTGACTATCTTCCGTTTTTCGAATAAAAACTGATGTGTACAGGCTCATTAAATTTGCCATATAGGAAGACAGGGCGCGGATATGCCTCTACCTGTCATACTATGTGTTTTAACTTGTAGTGCGATTTGGACTTCTCAATGTCTGTTGTTATCTGGTCCCTTTGAAAGCTTGTCCTCTCTACACGTGTTTCATATGAACTTCCCTGAAATATCACTTAATGTCATCGTGTATTGTTGGACTTCAACCGACTCCGTCCGCCTCCTCCCGCTTCCCTTGGGCATGTCACCCCAAAACAACCGTCTCCACCGTGTACACTTGATTCTCTTGAATGTCGTATCCTTAGGCCGAATCTTAGTCAACGCTCCGTGTTTTATCCGACTCACAAGAACATCGTCTCTCAACATAAGACTAATGCTCTGTAGCTGAATTAAACGTCTTATTTTGTCTTTTAAATGTGTGTTAAAACCGCCTTTCGTCTCAGAATTTTCGTTGGCTTCTCCCCGCAGAAACATCGCGTTACCTTCTCCTACAATAAGGAAGTACGACTTTATGATCCCCCACTGAATCCTCGTGGATCCGACCAAATATCGCGTCGTCCTTCAAGGTGCGTTCTGCTGTTATTATGATGTGCATATCCCTGCGTGTTTTTCGTTTTCACGGTCTACTTTCTGGCTGGCCGCCGAGATCGAGTCCTCGTTATGAGTGTCAGAAGTTGGCGCGCGGTTTCCTAACAACTGTGCAGGCTGTGACCCTTCTGGAATTCCACTTTGGTAACATTCAAAAAGTGGGTTAGCTTTACTGTTGTCAACATCTCGCTAGCCTCTTCTCAGTCAAACCATGCGTAAGCTATTAATCAGGTGGCGTGCTCGTAGCATGCTGCCTGAACAATTACTTGTACTTAGCACTACATTCATAGTGAGCAATTCAACCGGCTCTACATTACAAATCGATCTTATCATGACTGCCTATCTTTCATCGTAAGTTTTTGCGGCGGACTTCCGAGCGAAGTTTGGGTCACGCGCTGCAGAATCTCTAGAAGTCAGCTTTCACCAAACGCACTCATATCCTCCATTCCACTGCCAAAATACCATCCTATACTAGATGAGGACGAGATGATAACCTGGACGACTTCCCCGTCAGATCGATGAAAGGTGTCCTCTTCTGGGAGTAAGGAGAGTGTACTTCACAGACAGGGTTCTTTCAACCATCTGTACTTTTTAATGGAGACGTGATCAAGGAATTAAGCACAAGGACGCACGACTGAACACAGACAATCCGCATCTAGCTTTTGAGCGCATGGGTCCTGCTTGATCCGTACACAGAGGGCGTTTTAGACCTGGTATACCCACAGCTTCGCCTTTCGGCTGATCAAACACTGTTCCTAGAGGCTTTAACAGTCGCACGCTTTGTCGATCCGCCATTCGACTTCATATTTGCCCGTTTGATCGAACTTCGGCCTAAGATAATAGAGTTCTTTCTGATTTGCACAAAAACTACCGTACATTGTGACAGGATTTTCCACGTTTTCGGAATTCGCCGCCTTTCTAAAACAATGAATATTTATATACAACAACACCTACCTGACAGCTCGTGCCCCCCATTCTGCAAGGTAAATAACTTCATTGACAGAATATTATCGTCATAACCACTGTCCTGAAGACTGGCAGCGCCCTACTGTTATGTTGGGGCGGTCTCTCGACGGGTATTTGGGGAATCAGCCTGCCCAGTAATTAGATAATTTGATTCTAGCATGGCATCCTCAACGAACATCGAAATGTACGCTAAATAGTACTCTTCCTCAAAAAAAATGCAAAGTTGGTTCTTTTGCTGCGACGGATGAGACGGTTTTGGTGATATGTTCTCATCCAGCGCAACCCACATCCGTATACTTCCTTTGATGAGGCCTTGATATATGTGTCGTGGTTTGTTTAGCACTGCCTGATCTCTTTTGCCTCGCTCGGCAGCGTCTGTTGATAATGGTAGTCGTTTGACTACTTTTTGCTTTTCAGTGTTTCATCTGATCAATCTCCGGACGTTGGTATACTAAAAATGTCGTACTTATTATAGTTAGTGAGCTCGAGTAAAAAAAGATTGCGTGCGGCAGTTTTAGTGAATGATCTGACCTGCCGTCTTTCTAAAAACATTTTTCACTTCCATTTTCCACCATTTTTGTGGACTTCGACTCGTAATATTTGGAATGCTCTTCTGCAGGTTCGTTGATTTGCCTCCCGTGGCGTTCAAATCGTACTTTCCCAGTCCACGCCTAGGCGGAACTCTTCGCCAGCTTCCAAAACCCTTGCGACGTCAAGTTTGGGACACAAAGTGCGTTCAAAAATTCTCCGTGTGAGTAGTTTTACTGCATTATACTATATTTAAATACAACCAGTGTTAGCGGGCGACCATAAATCAGGCTTACATTGCTTTCATGCATCAAAAATCTCGTCAAATTGAGCGTACGTTCCGATGAACCTGTCGGTATTTTAACCCACACATCTGTAGTCGCCATTGATCACCCGTAGCTAACTTACACACGTATCTTGCTACAACACGCCGGTCGCATGTTCTCGTTACATAATCCTGTTTTATGACGTCAGCATTTTTCCGTTAAAGTTGACCCTACATGAAAGACGCACATCGTAGGAATGATAATTGATAGTACTCACCGTACCCTTAAGTAGGATGTAACGAAGCTTTATGCCTGGCAAGCATATAGTGACAGCCTTTGATATTCACCTCAAACTTTGACAAACATGACATTCACCGAAAACAGCCTGACTTTATTCTTCTCCTTGTTTGCCATTTTTCCACTAAGATTCGACTTTGTATGTCTATATGTTAAATGCTGGGCGCTTGATTATGATGTTAGTAGCATTGGTGATTATAACGACGACGATGATAATAATAAGAATGATAACATGGAGGAATGGGGAAAAAATCGGAGGACTCTTGGAGCGATTAGGGTGATGCTTCTCACCTGTTTTACAATAAAAGGTGTCAATGTTTGCCTCTTCCGCAGTAAAACTTTGCTCATGCCTTTTTTTACTGTTCCACATCCCTCTCCTTTAAGCGGCCAACCAAAGTACCTGCCGTCTTGTCGCAGAGACCCCAGTTTTCAAGTTCTTCGAGTCTATCCACACCGCATCGTACGAGACAGGGAAATGCTCTTCTAAACCATTCAGGTTTTGATTTAAACCTTCTTTCCATTTACTTTTTATTTTGTGTAACCATTTGATATTCGCAATGCACTTAACACCGTGCTTTTTCGAAAGTATTCTCATCCTTAACCCCCTCCCCCCCCCCCGGTTCCTAGACGACTGTCCCACTGCCGTGGGCACCGCAAGCGTTCTACCGAACATGCGCCGGCGACGGCGAAGGGGCAGACGCTGGGCCTTAGCTCACCATTTTCAGGTAGATCACTTCCTTCCTAAGGATGAGACGGCGCAAATGGAGGACGCAAACGTTAGGCGAAACTTGCACTGTCCCACCACTGTGGAGGGTTTTAGTTGGCGCCTTCTCTGTCAATTATCGCAGGTTTGTTACATGGAACATGCCGGCCATCACAATCCGTCCATTACCTCGGGCGATGGAAAGCCAATGACAGTTACAGCTGATCAGCAGTTGATCACTTTGTGCGAACGTCTGAGGATACCCTGTCAATTCACCCAGCTGACGAAGGCGGAGGACTGTCTGTTAACGGTACTTTCTTTACAATTATCTTGTTTCCGGTTTTATTTATGAGGTGCATATCTGCGCAAGGCATATTTTTCCACTGTCATCTGCAGGTATAGGAACATAAGTTTTTTAAAGATCAACCTCTCACTTCTTCTCCTTGAATAGCATGTCCGAACTCACCTGTTATCTTTTTGACGTTGAACTTGATTACAACCAAAAAAAAACATTTTTTCATTGTGCCAAGGGTTTACTCTACCCGTCTTGACAGCCGAATTTATAAGAGAAGCGTGCTTTACAGGCCATACAGAGGGGTTCTCAGTGCGGGCTTAGTCCGTCGTGCTCCACGAGGACCACAGATGCCTGTGAAATAGTGAATTTTGCGGGATTTCGATCGTAGGGAGAAGTGTTTTCTGCTCTTTGGCTTCATTTTTTCCCATTTTTAACTTGCTTCGCTGGCAAAGAGGATTGAAGGTGCCGAAAGATGAAGTTGCATTCTGCAACTGCCTAGAGGATTTTTCTTTGCCATGCGCGTACTGCACGCAACGGATTCTACTCCATTTACCAAGCATGCTCTCTGCGGACAGAAAATCTTCCTCGGGTTTTGGTTTTCAACTGAAATTTTCCCTCCGAATATAATTTAGACAGCAAATTTTATATTAAATTGCATGGCGCCATGAATAGGTAACGGATATTTGTGCTGAAATTTAACGGATAATCGTCACATTTAGACTTAACTACTTAATACGAATGTGTACAGAAGTGACTATCGAGCTACAGGACACGAGACTTCAAATTGTTGGAAGGCAACCATACTGCGACGGGCAGCCGACTTTGCCGGATAACCCATTTTCCGGTGCTGGTAAAATATAACGTAGTTAGATTACGTAGGTATTGTTAACCCTCTCAGGCGAAGAAAATGATACGTTATCGGCCTGCCTTCCTTATAGTACCCGCTCTACAAAGGGCTCTGAAGCATCAGGGTTTGGGTAGGTGAAGCCGCTGCTTGAGGCGGCAGTTTATAAATACACCCATCCCCCGATTAACGCTTTTGTTTTTTGTAATGGTATATTGGGAACCGAATTTGAACAACTTATATCTGCAATGTTAACACACCGAGCTTTTTTCAGAGTCTGCGAGCCTGTTTTGTCACAATTTAGCTCAAATTTTTGCCTATTATGGTTATAAACAGCAAATTTTGCTCAGCACTTTTGTAGAGAAAACATAAATATGGCTAAGCGATCTACACACATCTCGAAAATATTTCATTCTAAAGAGTATTTGTTTATGCCCCCGTGGTTCGCACATAAGCAACAACAGCGAACTACTAATATTTTTCCAGGATTTACCAACACTGAAGTATTATGCGCCTTTATGATAAATGCTATTTTTTGTGGGTTCTCTCCTTTGGACGTTCCTCACCCTCCTGTTTCAGCCTAAGAATGATGTTCACCATCCACCAAGCCTTCCTGTGGCCCATTTTCGCTTTCTTCTTCAACTGGGCTCGTATCACATTACCGGTTTGCCCAATTTCGCCGTTACCGCGTCCTGTTTATGCAAATCACTGACACCGGCCACTACCTGTGCCTGCAGTGCCCTCCACAAACAGCAACAGGGTGGCTGTTTCCTGGGTCTGGGCGTTACTGACACAGCCGCTCGCCACCAGGCGGCCCTACAGGCTCTGAAGTGTCTGGCGAAGGTGGTCTGTTAGCCACAGCTGTGGAAACTTCATACGCGCATTAACAACTGCTTTTTTTCGCGCTTTTGAGTTCTTCGGTGTTTTTTTTTACAGCACCCAGTTTACTGAAGTCTGGAGAATGGTCTCCCTCCGTGCAGGCCCGCCTCAGCCGTACATCTATTGAGCCCCACCGGCAATGCAGCAGTGATGCATTTCATCTTTTCACTATTTTTTTTCTCCTTTCCCCAGTGAAGAGCGCTGCTGGCTCCCCTGTGCCATCAGTCGTTGTTACTAAGCTCCACCGATCCCCTGCTGGTAGCCTTCCAACACTACTGGTATCTTAAAGTGTGTTTGGTGTACAAAAGCAAATTTTGCCACGAGTTACTACCCGAGGGCACGCGCGCCGCCATTTCCATGCGTCTTGCGACCTGTGACGACGAGATTTTAGGCCATTAAAACACCGACTGGGTTGTTTAAGTTGCATCACCACCAGGCTAAGTGCAAAGCGGAGGGCCTCTTCAGTATATCCGCATTTTTATTTTTCAGAACTCTCCAACCCCGGCCATGAATGACTTCTCAATATCTTCTACAGGCTATATTTGTAACTTTGTTGTTTAATTTTTTGGGTCATGTGCTGTATGCATCACAGTAGTATTCTGATTTCCACACAAGTATAATTTTTCCTGTTCCCTCCTTCAGTGATATGCAGTTGATAAACATACTCCTTTGTTTGGATTCTACTCAAGATTGTTGGGGAAGTTGTCATCATGTGCCCTCTGCAAATAAAGCTTTACGATTTGCTGAACTAGTCTGCGGTACATTATTGGCTGCCATTGATTAACGTTATCCGTGTTTATTTCACCCTGTCGGTATCAGACGCCTCAGTTTCTGAATGGCACGATACACCCATGACGAGCGCCCAAAAACGTGACAGGAATTTTCCGCTGTAATTTTATCGTCGGGTAAAGGTCAATTTCTGAGGCAGTACCTGACAGATTAGCTTGAGGTTTGACATCGTATACGAAGGCGTCCTCAGGGAGCCGACCCGTACCATCTAAACTCATAGCAAGAAAGATGGTGGACGCAAATCAAGGCACTTGAAGTGTCGGCAGAGCGTGAAGGTTACTGCCATGTTATTATATGCGTAAAATTCAATTCAATTTTCCAAGTGCAAAGTGCAGTCTTGTTTAACACCCGTCTGTTATCGTTGAATGCGCTAATTTTGGCATTTTCCGCAGTGAACTGGGACTTTATCTGCGAAAGTAGTTCACAGGAGTAGCACAGAAAGTAATGCAATCGATTTTCGCTATTCTGCCTTGTCCGTTGATTCTAGCGTGCTAATGCGTCCTTAACAAGGCTCCATAGAAATAAACTGAACCACAGCGTTAGTCATACTGGCTTGTTGAACGCTTCCATGGTATTGCTTTGATTGCCCGCCAGTCCTTACATAACGCCGTACATGCGAGTGGTGGAGGCGCTTACGTCGTGTGAACTCATACACCCAGTCTAATTTTAGTGAGCAACAGTGATCGATAGCCGGATCCCACGCCCACTAAAGAGTAGTATTAAGTCAAACTCGGCTGCCGCATTAGCAGGTCACTCGATGCTACCGTCGCCCGTAGACGGAAAAGACAGTAGGCTAGGAAGGTTTAACTAGTAACTAGTCACACAGATTATTGCAGGGCATTAGAAACCGAAACTGTTGCTACCGTTAGGAAACATCAGTTGATCGACAGTTTCGGACAGTCGAGGGATGCATTTATGACGGAAGAGTGAGGCCGGTACCACACTCGCAAGGAAAATCCAATCCTCTTCTGACCGGCTCTATCAACAGTACCGAGAGATTCCCCACAAACAAGAATGGCTGAATTGTTTTCCTCGTATCGTTTATCCGGTTGAAAAAGTCATTTTATACCGTTAAACATTTTTGAACTTTATTTACTCAATAATGGTAGTCGGACAAATGCCATTGGAACATTGTGCAAAATGCCCGCACAGAGCCGAAATTAAACCTGGGCAACTAAACCGTGAGGCGGACGTTATCACCAATAGACCACTTACGCGCGATAGCCAGGCGTCGATACACTTAAGTGATGCGCGCCCCGACTTTGAATCGGAGAGCTCGCAAGCAGTAAGCCGCCGTGCTAACTATTACACCACTTCAGCATTCCCGCAGGCTCGCTCTAAAAGCCTAGCCTCTACAAGAGTGCTCTAAAAGTCATTTTATGGTTGTCAAGCGATAGCCTCGAAGTTGAAGTAACTGGAAGAAGTTAAAAATATGAAGGAAATTATTCACATGACTCTTGCTTCAAAGGATCGACCGACGCTAATCATACAAACGCTTACCCGGAGCGAGGTTCATCCTGCATAATGAATCACCAGAAAGGGGTAGTGATATGTAAAACAGCTGTAAGCCATAGTCCGATAGCACTCCGAGAAGCGTCAAAGTATAAGAAGAAATCCGCACGTGCTACCACAGTGAAAGGTCACCAGTCCGAAGGGGCATATGTCAGACTCGCCCGTCAAGTAAACGCAAGCGCAAAATGGAATTGATAAAGATACATCAACAGAAGAAGTAAAAGGAATGCAGCAGATAATGATCGATGCAGACAGCTCTCAGACTATGCCCATTTTCGTAGGCTAACTTAGAGGTGAAGTCAACCAGCGCAAAGTCATATAGCAGTGTACCATTACGCATTCCAGTATCAGCAGAGTTGAGGCCCCAGTTAAGAAAACTTCAATTTTGAAAAGGTCGAGTACTCCACAGAGCCCTATGAGTGAAGGCTCTTTAGATCGGACACAATATATGATCATCCACGATGCCTTATCTAGAACCACAGACGAGTTGCACGGATAAAAATTAACCAATAACGCAACAGTCCCCTCTTTGCCAGTCCACTTAGACCTAGAGTATCAGTGGATGATAATCATGCTGCTGGAAACAGTGAAGTGTCCCGTAAAGGTGACTATCATAATCCAGGGTTTCATAGCGTTCCCGCTAACACCTCCAAGGAACGAATTGCAGCTGACTTAGAGTGATGCCAGAAACTCATCAAGGAAATGTTGTAAGCACCGGAGGAAATAATCATCCTAAAAGCCTTTTGTCTTGGATGTCATTTAAATTTCACCCCACAGACACGATCCATCAAAGTCGTCCTCGGCAGCAATGAACATGCGAAATTATTCCTTTCCAGGCGTTTTCGACAGAAGCAGTCGCACAAAGGTGGGTTTTTTCAGCCGGATTACTCCGCTGCCGAACCAATGAAGCGTCACAAACTAGTCCTGGAAGTAAAGACACGGCGCATCAACGGAGAACAGAACCAAATAATATACAAAGATCAGGTAGTAAAAGGACTCTCCACTCCACTTTGGATCAAACGGTTCGTATGACTGCACAGCTACTGTAGTAGACTGGGTCGGGACTAAAACAGATCTCACCTGAACTCAAAGCTGATATTCGTGTACACTAACGCACAAAGCCTCCTAACAACTATGGATGAACTGAGAATCCATAACTGTGACCGGCTCCCAGCCATTATCTTAATAACAGAAACCTTGTCGGAACAGGTTGACGACATGGAGCTTGCACTTCCTGTATTAAAACTGTTTTGCAGAGACAGAGAAAATCGAAAGTGGGAGGCATAGTAACATTCGTAATAAACGGCTTGCATGTTTTAGAAAACCATCTAAGTTCACTTGTACGGAAGCAGTATTGTTGACCGTAAGATCAACGGGTTCTCAAAGCCTTGATATCTTAACGGTGTATCCACTCCGACCATGTGGTTCTAATACGGGAATACAAAGTATTCTATTGCTGGCTCAACCACTTGATTTCCGACCAAATATTTGATGTGGGGATTACGAACAGATGAACAATGCCCTTTTTTCCATCAACTGGACATCCATATTCTCAGAAGATATCGACGAGGCTTGCGACCCATTTAAAGACGTAGTCAGCAACCTCATTTCTGAACACTGTCCAATCATGCAAAGAAGGCTAACAAACAGACCTCACTGGTTGACTCCATCTTTAAAGAAGGAAGTTAGCAAGAAGAGGAAACTATGGAAGAGATACCGCAAAGATAGACACTGTAACCCCTCAACAGCTATAAGTTGTAAAGAAATCGAGTCAAAATTCTCATCACCAGCGATCGACGGGTTTTCGAAGGGGATCTGTTAAATCGTGCCATGGTTGATTCCAACGTCCTTTACAATTATATAAGGCAGAGAATATCGGGACTGTCGAGGGCATGGAAATATCTGAGGACAGGGATAAGGCTGAACCTCTTTCTCAGTCCTTTCGGTTCGTCATGACAACAGAACCGAAATTTTTCCCAACTTCTTGTGAAGACGAGGTAATTTCTACTATGGAAGCAGTCCGCTTCACCGAAGAAATAATTCAGGAAGAGTTGCCAAACCTGAAAGAATCGACCTCTCTAGGCCCCGATGCAATGCCGACGAAGCTGATGAAGGAGCTCGCTGCTGAAATGGTTAAATCGCTAGCCAGGCTACCGGTTGTCTACCCCCCCCCCATTGGAGGACCGCAACCATCCCACCGCTATTCAAGCATGGAAGCCGAGCGTCTGCGAACAACTACAGACCGCTGAGCCTTACCTCCATTTGTTGCAAAATCGTGGAGAAAATAATAAAGAAAGCGTTGATGCAGTATCCCGAGCAGAATTGCCTCATCTCCGATGCGAACATGGCGTTCGCAGTGGTAGGTCTTGTCTTACGCACCTGCTCTTCTCACGTGAACGCTGGATCAAGGCACGCGACGAAGGCAAAATGGTGTATGCGATCTACATATACTTCTAACCGGCCTTCGAATGCGTTCTTCACCAACGTCTCCTGCATAAAATGCGCAGCGTAGGAGTTCGTGGAAGCCTTCTTGTATGGATCAAGAACTTTTTGACTGGACAGTCCCAAACGGTACAAGTTGGACGCCAGCAGTCCTCAGAAGTAATCGTGGTAAGTGGCGTCCTACAGGGCTCAGCTGTAGACCCCACATTATTCCTTGTTTTCATCAATAATTATGTCGGGGACCTTTACTGTGCTGTCCTGTTTGCTGACGGCATAAATTTCGGGAAAGTTGTTGACAATACGGCAGTTGAAGACCATCTGCAACTGAAGTTTAACAGGCTCGATGACTTGTCAATGTGCTCACTTATGCCATTCAATATTAGTAATTGCCATTTTCTTCAAATTTTTCGCTGCGGAGCCTTCAACCCGAGGATTTACTTTATAAAGGGTACACCATTGCAAGCAGTCGACACTCAGAAGGGCTTCTATGCGTGAATTACATCGTCACTCAAGCTAAAACTGATCACTGTTGGTTTGAGTGACGATGTAATGGCGGAAGTTGCCAACTTGCAGTTCACGAACTGCACGGTGGCAAAGTCAGCCATGTTTGTATTACAACTCATCAGGAACGCCTTTATGGGATTTCGCAAATACTTTTTCGTCAAATATTTCGAACCTTCTTGCGGCCGCATCTACGGTATGCCATACAGGCATGAAGACCTTGGACTGTCAAGGCTAGTTCCGTCTTAGAGAAGGTCCAGAGGCAGGTAGCAAAAATGACTAAAGACCTGAGAACGCCAGTCTATGAAAACTGGTCCAGAGGAAGATTTGAGGGGTGGAGGGGGCTATAACGGCGAGGCCAGAAGGGGAAAAGTCCATGGTGTGGTCTCCTTAGGCCCCCTCACAGGGAAAAATGCACAGTATGACAACACGATTTCGTCGCTGTTGCAGCCATTTTTCTGGATATCGAACGCCCAATCTTCACTGCATTCCCTGAGAATCAGTTACTATTGATGCGCCTTTAATTTTAGCCCTTTTAACGGCCCAAGTTTAAACAATTAATAGCGCTTCTTTTCCTCATGACCTACGCTTAAAGGACAATTTTATGGAAACAAATATCTATTATTTTAGGTCAATAAATTTATTTAGTGCGAAAATGTAGGCGTAGACAGTTGATATTGATTTCCTACAGGAAATGTGGAGTTCCTCAATGTAACCTATGCTCCAAAGTACGTAGGCCACAGCCCCTCCATAGCCCCATTTATGACGGGGCCATGTACTAGCCGGGTAGTTTAGATCCAGAAGGTTCCGCAAAGTGGACGATAAGAAGAACCTGCTGCTCAGATGAGCCTATATATAGCGGAGTAATTGAGAAGTGCAACTGAGATAACGGCGAAGGAACTAGTAGAGGAGTGCACTAGTCTTATCGTTAACGCATAATGCTACTGTGTGTGTGTTTGATTCAAAAAGGGCAAAATGAGGAAGAACTGTTGTTTTCCACGAAAATAAAAGACAGCTTTCTGACTGTGATTGATGGTACTTTCTGTCCGATTATCCATATAGCAATAGGTGTTGGGGCTGTTTTCAGGTGAGTCAAAAAGCGACACACTGTCATGCCAAACAACCGAGGCCAGAAGAGGAATGCAATGCAATCTGTCAGTATTTAGCTGCTAAATTAACAAATACCTGACGGTCAGCAACAACGGAGAACCCGCCAGAACACAGGCCTTCAAAGCTTCACACCTTACGATAATCAACTCAAACATGAGGAGGCTATGGGGTCACAAGAAATGAAACCAACGTTGTCCGTCTATGGGCATCAAATAATAAGGCAATACAGTTTGAGGGTGTCATCCAGGTGATTTTCATTTTCAACGGAAGCGAAGAGACGAGTTCCAGAACGAAATCGCGGAGCCAACCATAAGACGCCAGATCTTGGGGCTGAAAGACTCGGAGAACAAACATATAGGGTCGTTTAATGGGCCTAACGCAGCTGTGGGGCAAGAAACTGGAACTCTTACGGGTGCAGACGACCGAGCAGTCAGGAGGAACAACGCTAGTGTCCAAGTCTTGGATATTCTGACGGGACTCAGTCACACATTCAAGTTTGATGAATAGCACATTCCTGCGAGAGACAATAGCCCCATCAGCCGCAAATTGCTTAAGTCATGGGTTTCTAGTCCTTTAGGAAACTAACAAGCGCAAAGAAACCTCCGCTTCATATTCGGTGTTGAAATTTTGCCTAGGTGATATAGTTAGCCACGCTAATAGCGTAACAGGTGACTACCTTTCCTAGTGCCAGTTATGACGAGACAAATTTTCCAAGAATCCACACGGGTGACGAAACTCCGGCAGTTGGCAATTCGACTGCAGCCAAATTTTGCAACACATGCAACCACCACCAGCGATGAATGCGGGAGACGATAATTTTAACATGCACACAGGATCGTATCAACTGCATACTGGCACACTTGGCCATTTGACAATTATTGCACCAATTACAACTATCCGCGAGGTATGCGGAGGAAAGCATTATAGTAACGTGGAAACTACTTCCTATAAGTACGGTAACAGCTGCGATCCAGTCCCATTAGATGACTCTGTTGCTTATACCGATTTCGGTGAGAATCTAAAAGGCAAGGTTAATAAAGCGCTTTTTCAAGCGATTGAATCTCCTTTACAAACCTTATCTTTAGGATATAAACGTGTCAAAGTTTGAAAATGGTCCGCTTGGAAACAAGACTATCTCCCGACTGGGTCTCTGGAATCGGCCATGCCAAGAAATATTCTGTACTGTAAACGTCAGAAAAGACGATACGAAAAAAAAACAAACGAAAATATGTTGAACGGACTGAACCTTCCACTTGCATTTTTACAAGTATGAAAGTGATTTTCAGAATAAAGCTAGGGAAAAGCCCGTTTTCAGGCAATGTAGACTCTTCCAGTTTGCGACACAAACAGCGGTCGAGGAGTAATTGCAACGATTATAGCATAACGTCGTTATCTGGTCCACAAACGGTTCAGCCTAGACTGCTCCGATTGTTGTGGTGAAAAAGACCGACAGAATAAGTTTGTGTATAACGTCCTTCTTCTTTCTGTCAATCGGATGTTGACTCGTTCCTTCGTTCTCAGGTGTAGATACAGGTGATGACATTTCACAGTCTAAAAGGGCCGGCTCTGTAAGGGCTTAATCAATTTCGGACTTGTCTTGCTGGAGAGACTCACTC
>WEDG01012251.1:0-11367 GCA_017591395.1 Schistocephalus solidus | reverse complement strand
TATCTGTGTGGGGCTACCTTTAACTATTACCCCTACACCCCGTCTGACCAGGTGAGGTGTGTGGCGCACACGATGATGGAGCTCCAACAGCTTTGTCAGCCACCACGTCCAATCTCAGCGCCAAGGTGACTGTGCGTTCGGGCAGTCAATCGGTGTATGGCAGAGGTAAGAAATAGATCCGGTTGATAGATGAGATCGATAAGAGGGAGAGAAGTGACTCTGGTAACTCTATCACTCACGACGACAATAGGCGCATATTCCTTACTATAAACGGCAACTGACGAGCGCTCGTATATGCGGTGGTAGTGAAAGTGCGTGGCATTAAAGGTTGCGACCTGATGGGATAACTCTTTCCTCCTCTCTCAGGACGGAGGAAGCCAGATGGCAATGTTTCCTTCCTTAATGTGACCTATGGACCTCGCAGTGATCTGGGGTCCGAGCCGCCCGTTGTTAATTCGTTGAAATCCTGGTTCATTGTTCACGTATCAGGTCAGTGTCTGCTGGGACGCGTAGACGGGTTGTTTAGCCATGCCAACCACTGCACATGATCCCGCCTCCAGTCGTCTTGACTCTGTCTTGTGACAGGGTTGAGTGTGGAAGTAGGATGAGGTGCGGCAGATGTTTTACAAGTCTGCTATGGCAATGAACCGAGTTATGCGCACAAGTCATCGACGCTGCGCCCACCATCGCTGTAGGGTACACGGTGGACATAGTAGTTTGCGGTAGGTGAGCCACTGTCACAAATGAGAAAAATAAAAGCACTCTGATGCTTATTCAAAGATGATGTGCCTTCGTCAGCACAGTATATAAGGTCCGTTTTTAGCGTGTGTGCTTACCTGACCACTCATCAATGTATTATTAGCAGCGTCACCGCTTAACATTTCCCATAGCATAATGTTGAAACATAAATTTGGCCTTCGAGGACAGGCAAAGGCTCCACGCTCTCGCTGACTAACAATGATTTGCCTGTCTCTAATCATAAAGCGCTTCACCCCGACTAATCCGCACAGCACAACCGCCAGCGTGGACTCAGTCATAGGCCAGAAAAGAAACTTGCTTTCGAAAATTGAATTGTTGGTATTATTTTTAAAGCACCTGCATCTGGTAAAGGTTGACCAGACGCGGAAAGCCTCTTCCGATTATGATCGATGCATGCAGCCCTCGTCCTGAAGGAAATGGCATCAGATATGAAATCCGCGGGAAATTTATTATAGTAAAGGAGAATGGTGTACGGTCAAGTACATGCTTCCCGTTCTTTCTGCTTTCCTTTGGCTCCCAGTGACAAACACAGTCCAGAATAGTTGGTTAGGAAATTGGAGTGCTGGGGTTGAATACGAGGCTATTTGCAATGCCTCGGTCGTAGCTGTTACCCAGGTGTGGCCGTTGCATATACTAGGAGCTCGGCAGCGTACCGGATGTTGACTGGGAGGCTAGGAGAGTCTAAAGAAAAATGAACCATGATTTTCATTTTATGTTATTTAAAATTAACGTACATCGGGACAGCCAGTTTGAGAATCTTGCCTCCCTCTCCCTTTCTGCAGAAAAGTACATGCTGTCTACACGGACCCAGTCAGCGAGTAAGCGTAAGATCTCAAAGTTCCGGAGGTGTGAATAAGATCTTAAACTCTCTCAGATTAATGCATGCTGGATACCTGGATGCTGCCATGTCCTGCTTCCTGCAATACACACACCCTTCGTAGTGGTGTGCTAACGTGCAGAAAGGTTGGTCCTAGCGTATGGCTCTCGTTGAAAGCTGTCGACCTTTACCGTCCTTTAATAACATCTGCGTGCTGACTGAATTTGGCATGTCCATCCGCGTTCGGTCATGCGTCCAGTGTTGTCTCCCAAGACTACCGGCAGACGGAGTGTCATGCAGTGTGGTGTGATTGCCAGGAAGAGCAGTTACGCTTTCAGAATGACTAGTGCACGAAGGGTTTGGGTTGCGCGTGCGGCGGGCTCACGCAGGTCGTAAGACCTCACAAAAGCTGTGGTGGGCGGAGCGACCAGTCCCCGCCCTAACCAGTCGGTGACGCGAGTGGGGCTGAACAACCAGCATGACAGCTCTAGTGACGCCGTTTATTATTAATGACCAGAGGTGCAGTCACGGACTGTGCCCAGTCAGACCGGCATGGATAGAACGATCTCCAGTCGGCTGCTGCTCCTGTTGACCGTCCCACATTTGAACGACGCCTCGCCACGTGGCCATGACAAGTGTGGGCAGGCGAGGACGTGGGAGATGCCAATGCCGCTCAAAGCTTTTAACTTCTAGCCCAATTTTTGTGCACGTAGTTTTCGCCAAATTAACTTCCCTAATTTTTTCCACCAGCAAACACCAGTGACTCTCATGTGCTAGGATAATGGCTTAAGGCCACACTTTTTGGAGACGTTCTGTTTGTCTTTCCGTATGGAAGGAGCTAGAAGAGGTGCTTTAAAATTCTAGCGTGCCACCCAAAGGCAGAGCGACGGTTATGCTGGTCAGAGGTCACTTTATACCAACAGTACCCGTCTCCGTCTTTTTCGATAAAATGACTTCATTACTATAGAGAGTTACATTACCGACAAAGTCGAGGGAGACTGGAAAAGGACATTTCTGGTTTATTAGCGGTCATCAGCCAGCCATACACAGCAGGTTTTTGCAATATCTGAGGCTCAAACTCGCGAACTATTGATTAGAAGTCCAAAAAGCCAAAGACAGTATCCCTTGTATTTGTTGGTAACACAATTCTGCATATATCACTATCAACTGTGTGGCTGCTGACAGGACTCGAGGTGAACCTCAAAGGCGCAACTGAGACAGTATATCGCGTAACGTGATAGGTGACCACCCCTCTACCTTTCTATGGCTGGCTTTTAATGTCGCTCTACCCTAGGACCCAATAAATCGCTAGGTAAAAGGGAAAAACGCTGGCAGACGATATGGTTGAATTTGAGACAAAATGTATCTTCGTTTTGTAGTGGCAGAGAGGTACATACAACATTTAAGCTAAACTTCGCCATCAGTAGCAATATCCTTCGGATATGTCTAACTTCTCTGTCGATAACAAAATCGACTCATCAGAATGCGAGGCTGTTCGTAATTGGTAAAATATTCGTCCCTCCCCGAAGATCAAAGCACGCTCTCCTGTAGTAAAAAGGCGGTAAGATGTGATGAACAAGGTCTGAAAAGCCTTCTAGCGCCCTCTGTGCAGTTGCCTATGTCGAAAATATACGTCCTCCTTAAAAGGTTTCAGGGCTGTGTAGAAAAGAGGCTATATGCACTTAAATTCGCCATCACTTGAAACAACCGGATGCCCTTTCTTCGTTCAGCATCCCCAAAAGAATATGAAGAAAAAAGAGGCTTTCATGGACCACAACGTATTGATGCTGACGTTTCAGACACATCCTAATTTCCATCATCAGTGGTGAGGGTGGTTGGTCATCGTGTCTAAATGTGTTCTGTCTCGCCGCTTGACGCATGAACTTCGACTGGACTGCGGCTAGGATTGGCTTTGGTTCCTCTGCGGTCGAACATTGGGCGCACCCGTGTGACCTCTGTCCCCTGCACGGCAGCCGTAGTGACTGTTAGGTGTGTCTGAACGTGGGCCCAGCCCTCATAATCGGATGGGCTGATCCGACCACGTTCGGCCGTCTAGGCACGTAGGTGGTCGGCCTTTTCACCTCAGTTGAGCGACCTCCGGCTGGCTCTTCCCCCTTGCTGTCAGGGTGACAGCTGTTGGGAAGAAGCTGCGGCTTGCCCCTAGATGCTGTTGGCTCCGTCTGGATTGACTGCAGCCTTGTAGAGTAGGGTCGGTAGGTCGGATGCAAATTACTAGTTCTGTTGATTGTGCCAACTGAGGGACCAACTTTCGAGGGCACCAGTCTGGCCGTCGTGTAATTGGCTAGAGCGATTATCCTTGCTTCACCAAACGCGAATTTCTGCTTCTCCTGTTGTATGTGACCATATACCGGGGACAGTTTATCCTCGCGGTTGACTGCAAAGCTGAGTGCTAATGCAATCTTATGCAGGGCGTTTGCCCGTTTCACCAACATACATCGCACTGCAATTTCGACCCGGTATGCTGTAGGTCACTGCTGATTGTTCTGCTGCCGGTAGTGGGCCTTTGGGTCTCATTAACTGCAGCCTGATAGTCGATTCTGGTTTATGGGCCATTCAATTCCAAAGGGGTTCAGGATTATGGCTGTGGCCTCTGAAAACATTCATCGCGTAGAGATTGCGAGCCAAAACTTTCGGTTTGTCCTCGTTAGGCCGCTCATGGGTGAGCTTTCCCTCGGCTCGCGTATGAAGGATCGGGAATAACCCTTGGTGGTGAATATGGAGCGTAGGTATTTCGCTTCCTCGTATCTTCCGTCTTCGTCGCTATAGTGTGTTTGAACCCGTTGGAAGATAGTTCTGACACAACTGCGTCTGTGACCGATGGGG
Organism: Schistocephalus solidus; assembly: GCA_017591395.1. Lineage (NCBI taxonomy): Eukaryota > Metazoa > Platyhelminthes > Cestoda > Diphyllobothriidea > Diphyllobothriidae > Schistocephalus > Schistocephalus solidus. The sequence goes on along the minus strand of WEDG01012251.1, from coordinate 6,947 downwards.
TGGTTACTTCGGAATTGGAGGGATGCGTGTGGCATTCGTTGCCTTGCGATATACCGTAGTTCTTATCCTCCATCAACTGTCCCTAGTAGCTTGTACATCAAGGAAAGACAGCTGGTTCTTTTACTCTTCCATTGTGAGTGGGTGTCGGGGAATATGCAGTTCAATAAGTCCTTAAGGTCCTGAACGTCTCTCCTCGTGATTACGACAAATGTGTCGTCGACATTCCTGGTCCAGAATTGTAGGGAAAAAGAACAGAAGACCGGTTACTCTAGCCTCTGCAGAACCGCCTCAGTAATTAATCCCAACAGGTGGGAGCCCATCAGTGTTCCCTTCTTTTGCTCGTAAACCCGGTCATTGAATGAAACGAAGGTTCTGAGGCACAATTCCAGGAGTTCTGCGGTGTACTTTCGTTTTAAGTATTTGGTCAACTTCATCATACTTTTTCCTGAAGGAGTCCGTCAATAGTGCTGAAAGTGAGGCCAGTTGGAATGGAGGTGAACAAAGGGAAACAACGTCGAACGATACCATCGTCTCATCTGAATCTATTTCTAGGGTGTCTGATACCCTGAGAAACTCTTCAACCGACTAAACTGTCCATTTCAGAAACCCTCAGTGATTAAAAATAAATAGTTCGCACAGCCACTTCGACAGTCCAAAGGTTGGGATGCCGCGTAAGGAGACAAAAAGGCACTCCCTGGTTTATGCGGAGCGCACCATCGCGGCATCCATGGCTTTTGCGGGCAGTGCCTCCTCTTTTGAAGGCGCCTGCCTTCCTCAACTTGACAATCGCCCAGTTGACGCTGTTCACGTGCTTGCTAGAACCCTCCGGTTTCCGATATCTCATATGCCTTGAAATTGCGTCGTGTAGTCAGTATTGCCCATGACATTCGTCGAGCGTCCCTTGTCCGCGGGCAGAGTGATGATATCTTTCATCGTCAGTTTAAGTAACTCTCGGTATTTTGCTTCGGAAATCGTCCTCTAAGGCCTGTGATGGAGAGAAGCGTTGACACTTGCTGTCGCATGGCGTTCTTCGATTCTTCGTTTGCTTCACATTTCTGGAGCACCGATCCGAAGGATGCGATTAAGTCCTGGTCGAGCATCTCTCGTGTTTAACTTAGTATCATAGGATATAACTGTTAGTTGCTGCTGTTTGAGAGGAGGTTGTGAGACCAAGACCTCACCAGTAAGATGCTGCATTGGTGAACTTATTCCTCGAACTTCTCAAGTAGTTGGCTGCCACTGCAAACCCTGCGGTGACAGTACGCATTACTGAGTATTGTCGCTTCCAAGGTTTGCATTTCGTGTGTGGTAATGATCGACTGTCAAGTGAAGAAATGTCATTCTATCTCTCGTCTATAGTTGTGGATGTGAGAGTGACAGTCTTGTATCAAGACTCGAATCATCCTATTTTTGAAATCTGCCATTGTCCGTTGGCAGAGGTCAGTTTTCACTGGCAGACCATATCGGAGGCATTTCGGCAAGACAATCTCATCAAGGCAACGGTGCAGGAACTTCAGCTGAGCATGTCGGCCACCTCATTCTTCGTGCCATCAATATGAAGGATTTCGGTGGTGAATTGTGAGATGTAGTCCATGTGGGCAATCTCTGTCGGGTTGTACTTTTCGGAGTAGGACCGAAGAGCAAATGTCAGTGGCTTGTGGTTCGTGAAAAGGGAGAATTCCCGACCTTCAAGGAAATGTCGGAAATGCCTCAAGTCCAGGTAAATAGCGAGAAGTTACAACCAAATGTACTGTAGCGCGTCTCCACCGGCAAAGTTTTCTTGGGTAAAAAGGCCAATGGTCGAGTCGAACCCACAAGGTGTTGTTGCAAGACTGCACCTACAGCTACGGTCGAAGCATCTACCATCAGGAACAGCTGAGCTTCTGGAGTGGGATGCGTGAGCAAGTTGGTGTCGGCAAAGGATACCTTAACTTTTTCGAAAGCGGTCAGTGCCTTACCAGTAAGCTCGAGGGGCCCTTGGGCCCGAACAGCATGTCGGTGAGCGGCAGCATGAGGTCAGCACAGTTCGGGAGGAACCGGCGGTAAAAATTGACCATGCCCAGGAAACGTTGCAACTGACGCTTGGAAGTTGGTTGAGGAAACTCATGAATGGCATCTACCTTGGAGGGCAGAGGACTCAAATCCTCAGATTCGAAATGCTGGGCAATAAATTCGAGCGAAGGCACATCAAAAACGCACTTGGAGGGGTTGATGATGACATCATACTTTTCTAGGCGGTCAAACACCAAGGCAAGATGTTCCTTATGTTTTTCAGCACTCCGACTAGCCACCAAGAGGTCATTACTGTAGGCGTAAACAAAAGTCAGGCCATGCAAGACACGGTCGATGAACCTCTGAAAAGTCTGGGCAGCATTACGAAGGCCGAATGGCATGCGGATGAACTCAAACAGTCTGAACGGTGTAGTAACAGCTGTTTTGATGATGTCTTCAGGGGCAACAGAAATCTGATGAAATGCGCGTACCAGGTCAATCTTTGAGAAAACCACTGCCAAAAAGGGTTCCGGTGAAATCATGAAAATGAGGCACTGGATACCGATCGGGAATAGTGAGGTTGTTGAGGGCACGGTAGTCGCTAAAGGGTCGCCAGTCGCCCGATGTTGCCTTGGGCACCATATGCAAAAGTTACACCCAGGGGCTCTCCGACGGTCGAATAACGCCCAGTTTTAGCATATATTCGAATTCTGCTTTCGCAACCGGCAGGCGCGCAGGCGCCAGTCGTCTAGGGTGAGCGAAATCAGAAGAACCCGATGTACTGATTTGGTGCACAACATCGTGTTGAACCTCTCCGCTGCGAACCTGGTGGTTGGTGATGTTCGAATGTTGAAGTACAAGCTCTCGATAAGGACAGGCAATATCTGTATTAAGGACAGATAAATTGCAAGGGGTTGTAAAGGGAGTCAATCCTCGAACAGATAGACCGGTAGTGCGATCAAGTAGGTGGGAACGCCGGCAGTCCACTAGCAGGTCAAACTCGGCTAGAAAGTCGGAACCAAGGATCGCATGAGGGACATCGGCAATCATAAAAATCCCAGAGACCGGCGAAGGCCAATTTTAAAGGTGAGGGACAAACTGCCGACCATGGGCATGGGGGAAGAGTTAACAGCTTGGAGATGGAGACCACCGCTGGGACAGTGACGGTCAGCTGGAGTGGGAGGGATTACACGGATTTGGGCTCCAGTGTCCACTAGGAACCGTCTGCGAGTCAAGGTGTCGTAGACATGGAAAGTGCGACCAGAGCCAGAGGAGCCAGAGAAGGCGGTTGCCTCTATTCTCTGACAGACTGGTTTCCTGTGGGGATTTGAAGGAACAGGGGAACGAGCACCGATGGGCCTTTTCACCGAAATCGGTGTGATACCAACAGACATCAGCAGTTCGAGGTCGCGAGTGAGACCGACTACGGCTGGGTGAGCGACTGGATGATCGACGGGAGGAGAGGCACACAAGCTGGAGTTTAAGCGAAGCCATCTCGGCCACCATGGCCGCCATCTGCGTCACAGGGTGCTCATTAGGCGTCAGTAAGGGGGAAGTGGAGAGCTGGGCAATGGAGGGCGGCTGGAAACGCTGAACCTCCAACATCCTGTTCACCATCTCGGCTAGTCGTAAGACCGCGAGGTCCTCTGAGCCGGATGCCAGAATGGTTTGAATATCCGTGGGCAGGCACTCTAGGAACATCTCCTTAAACAGTTTGTCGTTAAAATGCAGCTCACCACGAAGTATTTGCATCCTTCTGAGGAGTTCGGTGGGTTTCCGGTCACCCAAAACCTCCTCGTGAATAAGCTGATGGTACCGTTAACGGTAAGACACAGTATGCAGGCGAAGGAGAGCGGCTTTACACTGGGTGTATGGTTGGTTGGCCAGTGGACTCTGTATGACTGCCTGAACCTGAGACAGAACTTGCAATGACAAAGCCTGAACAAGCCTATGCAATTTGGTTACTTCCTTGGTAAAATTCGCAGAGTGAAAATTAGACTCGGTGCGAAGGAAGTAAAGTTCGGGTGCATTTGACCAAAAATATGGTAAGAAGAGAGACACCGCACTAGTAGTGACGTCCATGATAACTGCGGCAGTGAGAGGAACCGAGTGAAAGTGCACGCGGGAAAGGACCAATATGGCACTGCGTAATGATTGGCTGGCTCTTGTCGGCGAGTGAAAGCACGTGAAAAAGGCAGTGCGCGTTCTCGTTCAGGGTCACCACTTTAGCGAGCAAGTACAATCGAGAATACGATCCCACGCTAAGAAATAAGAGAGACAAGCCACGCCAAAGGTTACGATACGACGGAATCAGCTGACGACGCAGCCCAGTGAAGAACAAAAGCAATAGGTGGAAAATCAGTTCATGTCACCGAACCACAAATCAGTTGGAGTGCGGCGCGTTACAGTTTATAAATGCCCACTTAAACAAATATGGGTAAATGCGAGTTAAGCAAATGTGTAACAAGTGGAATAACTGTAGAAATTTGTGAACAAAATAAAATATGGCAAAAGGTGGGTTGTTTTGGTGGACTTATTTTCTTAAACTTCTGCAGCAGGTTGGCGTCACGTAACTTCCGGTGACGGTGAGCACTTTCAAGAACGGACGCTTCGAGGGTTGACAGCACATTCGCAGTTAAGGTTGACTGCCAAGCTATCAAGTCAGAAGTCTAATGCTCTGCCCAACAGGTCGCGAGTTCGAGCCTCCGGCACCGCAGAGCCTGGGTTTGGGTATGGTTGGCTGATGACGGCTAATAAGCCAGAAATGGCCATTTCAGTCTCCCCTAGTCTTTGTCAGTCATGTTATTCCGCCTATATCCTTAGCTGTCTTGCGGCTGCTGGCGGGGCTCGAGAGTTAGCCCCAAGGCACAACGGGACGAGTGTGTCCTGTAACCGATCGGTGAGCACATACTTACCATATATATGTATATGTATATATATATATATATATATATATATATATATATATATATATATATATATATATATATATATATATATATATATATATATATATATATATATATATATATATATATATATATGGAATGGAGCCAACAAAGAGACAAGGGGAGACCGGAATGGCCGTTTCTGGCTTATTAGCCGTCATCAACCAGTCATACACAATCCCAAGTGTGGCACACCTGGGATTCGAACCCGCGACCTTTGGTATTTGGGTCGAACGCTCTACCATTGAGCCACGGGCTCGTTGTTTTTGTCGGTTGTGATCGGGAATATGATGATAGTGTGATGCTCACCGATCTGCTTAAGGAACATGCATGTTCCGTTGTGCCCTGGAGCTCAGACTAGAGCCCACGCAGGCGGTCGCATAGCGACGTGTAGCATATGTTGATAAGGTGGAACCGACAAAGACAAGGGAGACCGGAATGGCAATTTCTGGCTTATTAGCCGTCATCAGCCAGTCATACCCAATCCCAAGTTTGGCACACCTGGGATTCGAACCCGCGACCTTTGGTATTTGAGTCGAACGCTCTACCATTGAGCCACGGGCTCGTTGCTTTGTCGGTTGTGATCGGGAATATGATGATAGTGTGGGGCTCACCGATCTGCTTAAGGAACATGTATGTTCCGTTGTGCCCTGGAGCTCAGACTAGAGCCCTCGCAGGCGGTCGCATAGCGACGTGTAGCATATGATGAACTTGAACCGACAAAGACAAGGGAGACCGGAATGCGACCGCCTGTGAGGGCTCTAGTCTGAGTTCCAGGGCACAACGGAACATAAATGTTCCTTAAGCAGATCGGTGAACCACACACTATCATCATATTCCCGATCACAACCGACAAAACAACGAGCCCGTGGCTCAATGGTTGAGCGTTCGACTCAAATACCAAAGGTCGCTGGTTCGAATCCCAGGTGTGACACTGAGTTGGGTATGACTGGCTGATGACGGCTAATAAGCCAGAAATGGCCATTCCGGTCTCCCTTGTCTTTGTTGGCTCCATTCCATATATATATATATATATGGTAAGTATGTGCTCACTGATCGGTTACAGGACACACTCGTCCCGTTGTGCCTTGGGGCTAACTCTCGAGCCCGCCAGCAGCCGCAAAGACAGCTAAGGATATAGGCGGAATAACATGACTGACAAAGACTAGGGAGACTGAAATGGCCATTTCTGGCTTTATTAGCCGTCATCAGCCAACCATACCCAAACCCAGGCTCTGCGGTGCCAGAGGCTCGAACTCGCGACCTGTTGGGCAGAGCATTAGACTTCTGACTTGACAGCTTGGCAGTCAACCTTAACTGTGAATGTGCTGTCAACCCTCGAAGCGTCCGTTCTTTGAAAGTGCTCACCGTCACCGGAAGTTACGTGACGCCAACCTGCTGCAGAAGTTTAAAGAAAATAAGTCCACAAAAACAAACCCACCCTTGCCATATTTTATTTTGTTCACAAATTTCTACAGTTATTCAACTTGTGCACTTCCCGATCACGCCTGCTGCAGGAATCGTGGCACTCGACCGCAGAATCGATCAATAGACATATCGATCTGCCAGCTGCATATCAGGCCCTGCGCGAACAAATCAATGGCGCTGATGAAGGTCATACTCGGCAGAGGTGAGTTAAATAAGAACTGAGCTGTACAGTCTTTTTATTCCTTGACGATGGGCTCGCGTGAGAGTTCGAAACGTCGGATGAATAAAATTCTGATCCCAGAGAACGCCTTCCCGTCTTCTTCAATACAATTACCTGGGCCTCGCATATTCTCGAACATTCGGAATATATATATATATATATATATATATATATATATATATATATATATATATATATATATATATATATATATATATATATATATATAACAATGGTAGTGGGGGCACTCACCGATCGGTTAGAGCGTTGGTTTCTGCCCAACAAGGTCGCGAGTTCGATGCTCGGGTGCCGCAGTTCCTGGGGTTGGGTATGGCTGGCTGATGACGGCTAATAGCCAG
>WEDG01012249.1:0-14194 GCA_017591395.1 Schistocephalus solidus | reverse complement strand
ATGTAAGGTGGACCAAACGGTGCAAAAATCAAAACAAAAATGAAGAATTTATTCGTCGTAAAATTAAAAATAAAACAATATGCTCCTTAGCACCGTTCAAAAAGAAGATTTGTCTACGTTATCTTTGCGAATAATTCGAAAAAAAGAATGGATCAATCCTGCCTTACTCAAAAACTGCAATGATAATTCCATTTTGAGCAGGAAACTAATTAGAATGTTTTTAATTTGCTTAAAATTAAAGTTAAATCAGACTTTCATTTTGGAAAAGCATTTTCTTTCCTGATGAAGTCCTATTTTAGATTAGCCTCGAAGTCGGCCCAGGTATTCATCTGTATTCATCGTCATATTTGCAGACGATGTTAAATTGTGAAGAGTCACGAGATCTGATGCCGGTAGGCATGCACTTTAAGACAGTATCAACCGTCTTAGCAGCTGCTCTGCTCGTTGGCTCTTAAATTGTAATTTTGCGATGTGCGTGTTCCTAAGACTCCGCACCAGAAGGACCAGTGAGGAGGATGATTACTACCAATACCTTTCGATTCTCGAGGAACAGAAGGAAATCAGTGTTCTTAAAAACTAATCACACAAACCATCTTCACAGTGTTTAAAGGCAGCAAAATGCGCGACACAGGTCGTATTTGCACTCAGAAGTGGATTTGGGCAGATTGAGAAGTCTCTCTGACGAAAAACCTACGGGGCATTTGTGCGATCTCACTTAGAGTATGTTGTTCAGGCCTGGCATGCGTGGTTTAAGAAGGATTATCTAGAGCTGGAACAAGTGCAGGCGAGGGCTACGAAGATAGTCAATGATCTGAGTCATCTGCCTTACGAAGCAAGGCAGGTTGAACTTGATTTGTTTCCTCTCAATTACAGGAAACTACGCGGCGACCTCATCCAAACCGTCCAGATTGTAAAAGGCCACGACTGTGCCCTTGAATTGGCTGACTTCTTCAAATTGGCTGGGTCGGAACATCTGTGGGGTCATCCCTATAAACTGCAGAGGAGGTTGGTCCACGAGGACGGCCGTTGGAACGGCTTTTCGGTGAGGGTCGTTGGAGCATGGAATTGACTCCCTGACAGGGTGGTCCTTTCAGAAACTGTTGACACATTTAAATGCAAACTAGATATTCATTTACTGAGAAACTATTGAACATATAATGAAGAATGTGTCACTAGCGGCAGCTTGCTCCTGATTCACACATATCGATGAGATTACATTTTTAATTTATCAGATTTATTACTGTTAACGTTTATTCGATTAAAATTTGTTAAATGTGAATAGGGAGCTCAAGGGCGAAAGCCTACTTACCACAATAAAGTGAATCAAAGTGACTTTAGTAAGGAAGATCAAATGGAGCAAAATCAAACAGTGTTGAAGAGTTTATTCGTTGTACACTACAAATGCAACAAAATGCCCCTTAGGACCGTTCAGAGAGAAGATTTGTCCAGGTTCTTGTTGCGCATAATTCGACAAAAAAGGATGAAGGTTTTCTGCCTTCCGCAACAGATTGCAACGATAAAGCCATTTTTGGAGTAGGAAACTAATAAGAGAATGTTTTTAAGTTGCTTAAAAATACATTCATTTAGGACTTTCATTTTGGAAAAGCATTTTCATTTTTGATGAAGTCCTTTTTAAGATCAGCCTCAAAGTCGGCCCAGGTATTCCATTGTAGAAAGAAATATATCAACGGCAACTTTCAAGTACTGTTGATGACCGATGGTTTGGATGGCCATCAAATTCGGAGAGCAACCGATCTGGTGGTCAACAAAAGAGACCACAAACAACGAGGTGCTCATTGACATCACAATGAAAGACTTCGGCTATACCGGCATTGACCGGCACCGAAGGGATACTTTAATGTTTAAAGATAACGCCCCTATTCACCGGTAAATGGAGGAACTATTCTTATTTAAATACGCTAGTTAGGTAATGTTTTTGACAACAGCTACAATTTTCCTTCTGCAGTCTCCACAGAATTTTTTCTCCTGTCAACATTTTGGACCTTAATCCTTTCAAAAATCTGTTTGTACTAATGGAAAGAAACTGGGAGAAGGAAAGGAAACACATTTCAATAGAGCCAAAGTTGGAGTTTGTGCTTAATGATTGCATAAACTAAATCACAATTGAAAACTTTGTTTTTTTTATGTTCTCCCGTCTTACAAAAAGATAACACGCTAAAGGACAATCAACAAAATATTGGTATGGTTATGGTTTTCTTCTCTATATTAAAGCTTCATTTACGCACTTCCCATTTGATCTAGATGTTACGTCATTCTTTGGTAATTACGGCTTCGCATCCATTATCCGGTCACCTGGCAAAAGACGATTCTCGCTTGTATTTAATACCCGCCTAATTCATTATCCGATGATGATGCAAAACTTTGTGAAATTTTAAAATTGGTTTCGGAGTCCAATTTTAACATTAAAATAATCGCTGGAGATTTTAATTTTCCTGAAATTGAATGGATTTTAAACTTTTGTCCACCAAGATTTCAGCCTTTCCTATATACTATTTATTTTATTAATTGGTCCCAGCTTGTCCGTTCTTCAACGAGACCTAAACCAGCAAGCGCACACACACGCACGCATTGAAGCCGGCGACCGCGCCATGACCACTTATCGCATTGATTTTTGTGCGAGGTTGCCTGGAGGCTTTTGACCAGCCTGCCCGTACTGGAAGCTTTTAACTGCAGTAAGGCCCTGATGCTCGACCTGTTAGTGCACTCATACAAGCAGCCACGTACGTATTACAAACTGGAAGTAAAAAAACGGAGAGCCATGAAAGGCAGTATATAGGATAGTGGTATTTACCGTGCCCTCTGAAAAATAAAGTATGGGACAGGCACGGACTTAAAGGTTTGCGCCTAAGTAAGTGGGGCCACAGTACCACCTAGCACCGCCATAGTCCACCTGTACACTAACGCCCACGGCGTACATGCCTGCGGCCAAAACAAATAGCACCAACAACAAGTGCATACAGTTACCACCGCCAACACTGAATCTTTGCTAATAATGCACTTATCCAAACGGAAAAACTTCTTCGAGAAGAATTCGAGAATTTATTCATAGGTAGAAGAGCGAACTGCAGGCTGAGTAAAGGAACGTTCTTCGTTATTGACTTATTCCTGTATATTCTTGATGAGTATATAGCGACAGATAAATAAGTAACGACTGAATCGAGAATAATATTTGGCATTATTGTCAGTTCACAAGAGCATTTGCACTTCCGCTGTACACTTTAACTGGGATAGAGAGGCACGACATGCCTCCTCAGCCTCTGTCGGCGAGATTTCGGAGCAAATACGTATGGACTATTACTGTAACAACAAAACACGAACAACCTGACACAACCTAACATGGATAAAGGGGAATAAAGATGATAAATAAGTGCTCGAGGATATAGAAGGAAAGAGCGAAAGTGTCAAGAAAATAGCTTGAAATTGCTAACTTGGTTTAACTAGGCCGAAAGTTGTGCGAAAAATAGAGTCCTGTTCACAGCCGCAAATCATTTTTGTTTCGGCTTAACTGCGCTTTCAGTTTAATAGGTAGATCTCCTATTATATAAAAAGGCACGTATCTTAACTTGCAACATTATAATTGTGAAGTAGTATTTATATCTGTGTACATATATGTTTAAGGACATGTTTGTATACCGCCTTTTGTACCGTTGCAACCCACACGGTTTCTCTGTATACCGCACTTAATTTTACGTTACAAATAGGGTACTCAAAGGCCCACGCCTATTTCCCTCAATGAATTGAATTGAATTGAACCATATCTCTAAACATATCTGTAGTGACATCTCTTCTAAAACATACACCGTACATTCCCTCTTTAGTACCACACGATAGTGACAGTAAAATGGAATAAAATTTTACAATACGATGGGTTTGGTAGCACACGGGTTTGAAATTGCCATGACATCGTACATACGTTTAGATATTTGCTTGATGGGATGCGTTTTAAAATCAGCGTATTTTTTTAAGCAAATATGTAATATATCGTGTATACATCTTGATATGTACTACAATATCCTCGTGTTCAAATTTTCTTATAGCGAAGATTTTCACAGTAATGTCTTCTCTGGCTTCAATTTCGTATTTGTCATGTTTAATGTATTTATTCGAGTAAGTGACTGGGCATAAATAACTAAATTCACGTAGATTCCAAAGTCAGGCTTGGATAATTGTGAGTTCGACTCGCATACATATATTGCTGCTAGTATCTGGGAAGGTGGATGCAATGAAGTTTTTGGACGTATTCATCACTTATTGGGTCCAGTTTGCGTGGACGTGATTTTAAATAGTTATGAACACAGGTTCCTATTCCTGTGACACCTGCACAGGGCACCTGCCCTGCAAAATACAGAAACGCATTTTCGTCACTACTTTAAATTAATGAAGTTCGTTTTCCTTTAGATTGTCTTTCTGCTAAAAAGATTTACTCTAAGGCGAAAAGATTCGAGACCTAACAAATGCTCCGAGACTGAAGTCAGTTTACGTACACTCTACCGAATGCTCCACGTGAAGTTTGTAGGAAATTTAGGTACTGTCGCCAGTGGTGCCCTAGGACCGAAACAAGTATTGCTTGTAAAAGCTGTGTAGCAGTCGTACAAACCTTCTAAGCTTTCTTTTTAAAGATTTAAGCACCTACGATGATGGCCGCGAAATCCGACAAAGAATCCAATGTATGGATAATGCGCAATGATCCACCGAAAGAAACACCCACTTGCCCATTTGTCAGTGTGACAAACCCTTGCAGGACTTTAAATATGATAAAAATATTGGTACCCCCAAGCCCAGAGACCCAGGCGGAGCAAAACTCTTGACATGGTCTCACAGATCGTCCATTCTTTGTCGGTACAAGTGAGTTGCAGAAAGCACTTAAGAGGGAGGAATTGCGATCGATCAATCAAGAATTTCATTCTCTCAAAATTTCAAATTTTCACTTGGACCCTTATCCACGACTATCTGCAACGATAGGTTCGAGCGGGAATCAAAACGGCCAGGCAAATGAAATTTTCGTTTCCATGTTATCGTTTTTCCGCGTTAAAACACTGCACATACCATGTAATTTTTGCTAGACCATTGAACGCAGCAGAGGTTACTGATGGGTGGCGACCTACGCTTCAGAAAGAAACGTCGAGCGTTCTTTTTAACTCTCCCTTGTGTCCTTGTAGATGATGGCATCATCAGTGCCTCTTCCTCCTCAACCCGCTGATCGTACACTTGGTCAGAAACCAAGCATATGGTAAGCGGTCCCCCTGAAAGGCACCTGAAAGGCAATGCTGCTTGCGTAAATCCTTTTTTAAAATTACAGGTCTCAACTTTTTGATTTGTAAAAAAGTGACTCCCGCCCCGTCCTTTCTTTTTGTTTTAGGGTTTCGATCGGCCAGAAGATTGCAAAATACAAACCGCTTAATTTAGGACAGGTGAATACCTTGTTAAAAAATATGAACGACAGTAAACCTACTGCGAAGACTTCGTTACTTCCAACCTATCCTATACAATTTTTTCTTCCGTAGAACTTATCTACAGTTGCACATGTAAAAATGATCTATTGGTTTATTTTTTCTAGCGAAACCTTTGCTCGATATTGTGCTGATTCGTAACTTCTCTAAGAAATGAACGCATATGTGTACACGCAGAGTGTACATTCTCACTGACTGAAACACTGCGACAGCATGCCGTACATTTTATGTGATAAGTAGAAGTGAAATTTTATCGGAAATACCGCTGATAATTACATATTTCAAGGGAAATTTTAAAACAGGGAAAATTATGCCCTTCTGCAGATGGTTGTAAAGTGATGCGGATTGTCATCTGCATCGGCAAAAACGAGAATTTTATCCGATGAGGGGGAGTGGTGGTGAGGGAAGGGACACTGTTTTCCTCACTGGAAAACAAATTTGGTTTAAATTTTTGGCATCAGCCGCATTACTCTTCTCACATTGTTATATTCTACTGTTTGACACCGAAATAGGCTATTTATTAACACCAGATTCCACTCTGGCCATATCTGGAGTTAAAGCATAAGTTTCCCCGCCAAGGGGCTGAATACTATGATTTTCGACGGGACGTGACCCGCACCAAGGTATTCCGCTTATAGAATGGGTTAGGGATATCCCAGGTTGCTCCTAAGATCCAGTCCAGAGCCCTCGCATATTTTTGCTAAATGACCAACAGGTAATCAGAATATATTACTGGCGGATGTTGCGTAGTTGGTGATGGAAATTTATTAAGTAACCCGCCGCCGCTTCATTAACACCGTTTGATTTATCTCTTTGGACTTAATTTCCAACTTGCTCATTGTTAACTGCAGCCGAGTTCACGCGCACTGGTCATCAGCAACGTGTTTTGTAGCAACAAAGTTATCGGTGTGCTCTTCCACGTGGCAACGCTTATATCCACCTGATACCCCAGTGTTCATTTTGGCATCCGCTCGCCTAATCATCAAAACTTTAACACCCTCTCATGAAAAAAACACCGTTCGCAAACCACAGTCGTCTTTTCAATTTTCAATTTTACCTGTACAAGTAGTTTCATCGTGCAGCTTGCCAGCCACCGAAGCCACATTAACAAGGAGCTGGACTCTTCTTCAGTCGACAGTTATCTAAATCACGGATTTTATCTCACCGTGGTAGATTAACAGTATGTTAGATTGCTTATCTCAAGGAATGCGTGCTGAGTGCCATTTAGACGGCGTCCTCAGAGTCGGCCTCTATTCCATTTACCTCAGCCAAGCGCCAGTCCATTAGCCAGGTCTGTCAGTCGTCTAATTCTGGCTCAAGTGCGTGTCACACACGACCTGTTCTCTTACAGCGCACCAGGCTTTTACAACGAGGTGTAGACGGCTTACCTCTCACATGTGGGCTGTGCTATAAAGGGACAACTGAGTTATATTCTAACTTCACCAGCCGGTCCTTATACACACAGAAATTTCGACCGTTGTATTCGACGAGGTCCACCGTGTGCTCCACAGCATGATGGTATAGGGACGGGGACTTGTGCGTAAATTAGTTTTAAGTGGTAGCAGACTTGCGCTGTGTCTACCGCAGTATTTCTTCCCTCATTCACCTGCGCCCGGTGTCATGACAGAATCAAAAAGACCGGAGGCTGGAGAGGACGCAGGTAGCTGGCGTGTCCGGAGCCGCCACTGGGCGTACCACCAAACCTGGCTCGGATCCCACGGAGTGGGAATGCCATAAAGGCCACATTAAGAAGGAGCCATTGCAGCCTGACTCTCAGTCCGCCAGTCAGCCACTCCACACAAAACACACATTGTGCTGACCACGCGGTCCGAGTGTTCCCGTCAGTTGGCAACTTTCCAAGCCATGGCTTTTAGCGCACCGTGATAGTTTCAAGCGTCAGATTGTTTATAGTGAGGTAAATGCGCTGAGCTGTCGACCTCACTCTCTCCCCCACCCCCACAAACAGACTACCGTCCGAGCCAGTTAGTCGTCTGATGTGGAAGTGGGCGCATTGGTGGACGGGTCGGCGTACCCGTCTTCGCGCGCCACAGTACGTCCTGGCCCCCATTTCGCACACACCAGGATTCACTTACTCAGGGGATATGGAGGAACCATCGCCGTCTGGCTCCCAACCCATTGATCAGCCACTCGATACACACAGCAATTACACTGGTTCGACGGCGTGATCTGGTGTAAGCGTCAGATTGGCAGCCTTCCAAGCCACGGTTTCTAGGAAACCGTGATATTCTCCGGTACGTGATGATGATAATGGTAAGGGAGTTGTCTACTTATTAGTGTAGGTAGTGTGCACTGATATGGCTAAGCCTCCGGGGGTTTACCGCAGGTTTTAGTGGAGGCGCACCAGTACGTACAATGAATTCGTTAATGACCGACCAGGCCGATGCGTGAGGTAAATGTGCGGGGGCATTGAGGGCAGTTTAAGAGAGTCCCCATCGCTGGTGGTGGTGATGACGGCGGCGGCGGTGAAGGCGAAGGTGGTGGTGGGTATACCAGGCGATGAGTATTGGGTTGTGGTCTCTATGATGGGGGGAATAATAGAATTCATGCCAGGAGGTGAGGTTGAGGGAGTCTGAAGGAGGGTTGACAGAATTTGACGTAGAAATTGGAATTGTCGTATTGTTGGTGCATTGCGTCCGAAGGTGTCCGACCAGGCCGATTCGCGCGCGGAAGATGCGTTGACAGCGCGGGCATGTTGGCAGGGGGCATGTTCGTCCGGGGCGCTGGTGACTTTCGTGCCGCTCTTTTGGCCTTGGCGGCGGTGATCCGGTTGGCCCCATAGATTGCTGCACCTGTCTTCATGGATCTTCTCCAAGCCGGTCTATCCTAGGCGAGGGCCTCCCAGCTCGCCGGGTTGATTTGCAGTTGCTTTAGAGATTTATTCAGTGTCCTTGTAGCGTCGTTTTTGACCTCCCTGTCAGCGAGCACCCGTAGCGACATCTCCGTAGAAAATTCGTTTGGGTAGTCGCTCGTCGTCCATTCTTACCAGGTGGTCGCTCCATCGTAGTTGCACTTGCCTCAGCATGGCTTGGATGCTGAGGATTCCGGTCTGCTCCAGGACTTCCGTGTCCGGGATCCTTTCTCGCCATCTCAGCTTCAGTAATCTGCGGAGGCAGCTTAGATGGAAGTGATTCAGCTTCCTGGCTTGGTTCGAGTTGACGGTCCTTGGTTCAGCTCCGTAAAGGAGTGTCGTCAAGACGACGGTCTTGTACATCTTCAGTTTGGTGTTCAGGTGAATACCGTAGCGATTCCACCTGGAGGCCTGCCTGGCTTTGGAGATCCGTTGGGCAACCTTGTCATCGATTCTCGTGTTGTGTGACAGCGTGTTTCCTAGATAATCGAAGTTTTCCACATTTTTGAATTGAGCACTGTTGACATTCTTTCGGGTAGCACTGTATTCCGTGCTGGGTAGACACAGTATCCTCCATTCCATTTTTTTCGAAAAAAGTGCTGAGTTTTTTTCTCTACCAGCTAGTAGACTCCTCAGTTAGTTGGATAGAAATCATATCTAAAAAGGTTAAGTCTTCTTGTCAAGCTGAGCTCATCGTTGCGAAGTTAATTAATATCTGCAGGAAAAAACTGCGATTAGGGCCCAAAATGTCTGTTGTGAGTGTTCTTCTGAAGACTACCATTGCCTTGTCTCATGCATTTCGCTCTATCCTTGTTGAAGTTCACATCGGAAATCATGTCTTATTCAGTGGTACGGCTTAAATTTTCTTAAATGAAAAATGACTGGAAAGTACATATATTTTTTATCTTTTGCACTGTAGGGATTCCCTGATTTTCTGCCGAGAGCACACGTTCTGGAGAGCCTTCGAAAGACCGCTGACGACGAATGTGACCCGGCTGCACACCAGGAGGCAAGGAGTCAAGTAAGAACGCATTCAATTCAGTTTTCCCTCCACGCTAACATTTATCTCTTCTTAATGCCCGTAGTCACTTTTCTACTAGCTGTAAGGTACTTCCGCGGTGAAACGCGATTTGTAGGTGAAATATGAAAAGAATGAGTGACTTTCACTTGCAGAAGCATAGTTGTCTGAGAATAGACCACTCATCTTCAGATAGGTTGGTGTTTTTCTGATTCTGCATATAAAACGACCTTCGGGCCTCGGGCTGGTTGTAAAGTGGCGAAACATTCCGTCCGTTACACATCAAGGCACGTTCATTGGAGTTAGTGATGTCCACATGAACGCCACCCCCAAACAGTTCGTCACATAGTTGATGAAAGGTCACGAACCTTGTAACACGCACAGACCGTCTATGAAATTATTGAGAAGCAAATCCACCTGTTCCTCTATGTAACAGTCTTTTCTATGCTCTTCCCCATTTGCTCTTGATTAATGCAAAAAAAAACATTTCTTTAGGATTTAGGTGTGGGCTGTTAAAAAAACAAAAATACTTTGCAGTCCACACGCCAAGATGCTGGTTGCGGTCTTCAAGCCTCGACAGTTCCTTAAACTTTCTGTCGACGAAATGTGTTTCTACCACATCTACCACCCGAGCCGACTTCGCAGGGTTATCTAGCAGTAAGACCTAGTAACAGGGTTATCTAGCACAGTATGTTCTTGGGGAGCGGGGAGTTCTTCCCACATATAATGACTTCGGAGACCTGTGTAAAAATAACAAAAATCATCACCAGGAAATACATTTCCAGATTGAACGTCTGTGATCAATATACTTCTGGGCAAACAAACTACGTTCTCTACTCAGTTTCCTACTTAAAAACAGCCTTGTTATAGCATTTTGCGGATGAAGATCGAAAACCATCAGTTTTGTAATAATGTAATTATGAGGTTGTATCAATGCTAGTTTATAGTACAACGGACACAAATAAGAGCTTTCGATCTGTACCTTTTACTAGCGTAGAAAAATTCCTGAATATCAAAGAACTTCACATTTGGCCCCATTTGGCATCAGTTCAATTCAACAAACTGAAATAACCCCATCAAATGAGTGCCATGCTACCACCCCAAACTTCCATCTCGACATTTAATGAGTTAGGCAATCCTCTGTATGTATGACAACGGGAGATTTGACCGGACGTTTTAAATTATAAAATATATACTCTACAGATGCAATATAACCATTTCCTAGGAGCGTTCAACAGGGCGATCACGTTCTGTGGAGTGCAGCTATAGCTCTACTCTACGCGATTCAACAGCCATTATAATAATTCGTGTGCCTGAACTTAAACAATATGCTGCCATCTGCGTCCTACATATTTATGGTAACCTATTGCATTTTACGTCAGTCACTCCGTTTGCGTACATGCTGAATATTTCGAGGTTGATTCCTCTCGGAAGTTCTCTTCAACCAAAATCGGACCGGCGGTACCGATGAGGTCAAAACAAGCTGCGAAGAATAAGACAAGCCTACAACGTATTTTCAAACCTTATCCTGTTATGTATGCGCGGTTCCCTGTAAACAGTCCTAAGGGGCATATAACCGTACTTTGTTTAGTGTACGGCCAAATCGTCGCTGGGCTTGTATGTGGACTCTTTTGGTCCATCTTGCTTAATTCTCGGAACCGTTTTATTGTTAATAATTATGTAGAATTTGACCTGGCTTTTATTGAAAAAATATTTATTAACAACTCGCTCGGCAGCCCTTCGGTTGTCGATTTCCGTAGGAGCTCACAACCATCGTCCGACAAGGGGTGTTTGATGTCGTAACCGCATAGCTTGATACAGAAAAGTAATAACAGGTCATGGATCTTCAATGCATACTTGTTTCTGCTTTCTAAGTTTCGGTATTTAAAGTAAAATAACCTCGAACAAGTTTATTACTACGCTTTGTTGCAAACAACATTACAAATTCGTAAAAATAATTTTTAAAGCTGAATTCCTCCCTTGTTTCGATTGCAGAATATATTAATTTGAAACCTATATTGATTATATGAATGTTCTTATATAATACAACACCCAAAAACAATACTTTTTTTCAATCTGTTATATTAACTAGCATATAAATGTTCTGAATATCCGGAAACGTCCGATTTGCCCAAAATATGACCTTTTTCCTTAAAAAAAAACTGATTTTAAATGCATTCTTCCTTAGCAAAACGCTATCCGAGCCTCAAAAAAATTCCAAAAAGAGCAACACCAAATACATGTCGATTGAGAACCCAAAACATCGGATTAGTAAAGCTCTTGTTCTGGATGATCTTGTCTTCTGCTCCGCTTTGTCTTTCTGGAGCTCGTCTCTTCTATTAGCATAAAATCACATACGTGTTTACTGTATTGATTTAAGTAACCAGTTTTGAAGTAATGTTTAAACAGGGTCAGGTTGCGCTTGTCGAGGCGCTCTCCAAAGTCTACACACCCCTAACACACCATAGCGATGCTGTTTCTGGACCTTGCCCCTCGCACTTGGAGGCGACCACTTTCTCCTCATCGCGTGAGATCAATCCCCTGACCGAGATTCTCATCTCTGCCGGCGCCTACGGATGCCTTTCTACCGCATTCTTTGCTACCGTCGACCGCGGAGATGAAGTGATTATTATCGAGCCGTCGTTCGACTGCTACACTCCTATGACACTAGCTGTCGGTGGGATACCCGTCTATACGGCTTTACAACCTCCCAAGGTTCGCTATTGAAGCTTCTATTAGTCGGTAGGATTTTTGTGGGTTATTTATTGTTTTTTTCCCGTTTGACAGAATGTTTTGCGTTTTTCAGCTTCTGTATTAGACAGTACAGTTGCGCACGTTTCCTGAACACAATTTTCGAACCCTCCAGAACACAATCCGTTTTTACGTTGTCGTTTAAATGACATGAACTTGAATGTCCTGCAAGGGTCATCCTTCCAATCTTGTATGGTTCATATACGAACCTAACACGGATGTGGTGTTTGGTAAAAGCTGTTTTCATTGCTGTAACTCCTACAACAAGGCCAAAATTTGACAACAGTGATTGAAAGCGGAGTTAGTATATATATATATATATATATATATATATATATATATATATATATATTTAATCTGACTGCGCATTTTTTCGTACATTTATGGTGATTTAAGACCGTAAGATTGAACATTTTCCGCTCATTTCTGGTAAACCAGCAAATTAGCCATATATATTTTCAGTAGAACTTATTATATTTTGTTTTCACTTGCAATAAACAACCGAATATCTCCCCCAATTCATAACCTTCTTGTGGGTTATTGTGGGTCAGACTGTGCGCACTTTCGGCTTCACCCGCATGGGCTGACGCGGCAGTCGACTCAGTTGGCACTAGGGATATGCTCGTTTATAACTCGTGTTCTTTCTTTTTGCGGTCCTTGAAAACCTTGTATTTTTTCCCAATTACAGACTCAGGGGCAGTGCTCAAGTGGTGATTGGAGCCTCGATTTTGTCGATCTCGAATCAAAGATTACGAAGTAATTCGCTCGGCAAGGTAAACGCTTCATAGTTTTAAATAGCCACCGCGCTCAAAATGTTCCCCTAAGCACTGCTACCAGGCAAAATTCTGACGACTCGGGTTTTAAGTGGCCGGTTATCACGCAAACGACAAATTTTGAAACTTCACAAGGCAAGAAATCGAAACGAAGCTCTGTCCGTGCCGGTCCAGGAAAAAGCCAGGGGACAGTTGTAGGTCAGGTCAAGGCGTGGCCGGTGATATTAAAAGCTGCTACCTCACTGAAGGGGGTTTGCGGGCCGGAGGGGGCGGGGTTAGGATGACATGCCTAGGTGCAGGCTCACGTCGCGCCAGCCACTGGTACCTTATCCCTTCTCCGGTCTCCTTGGCTTTGTCGTGATATTGGGCCTTTGAAGGTGAGTGACGAGAAAGGGAAAGACGGTTGTAACACCTGCGATAGACTATTGCATCCCGCGCATTCCTACGTTTCTGCGCAGAGCTTGCGTCGAGCTTGCGCCGAGCTTGCGCCGAGCTTGCGGTGAAGCGCATGGTAGCCCTCGTCGGAACTGACTATGGAATCATCACTGCATAATGACTTACAACGATGCGGCTCGAAGTTAAATGCTAGGACTCCAAAAAGCAGAATTATGCAAGCGTACTGAAAAGAACACTCGTTCTGTCCTGTTTAAGTTATCAGCTTCATTACGTTCTGCCCACACTCTGTTGAAAGTACTCCGCATGACTAGACGACTCAGTAAAAAGTTATCCCGTCGCTTATTCCTGTCACTGTCGGTTAAATAGGTGGCCAAGCAACCACCATGCTTAAGCTACGAATGCAGGCTATCAATTGAACAGTTTAGTTTGCCTTTTAAAGTAATGACCTTACGCAGTTGAATTAGTGGTCAAGAAATTGCATGGCATCATGAACTTCTGCACGTCTTTGCCTTTGGTTTCTTGAAATTTATTCCAGGAAAACATTGTTTTCCTTGCCAAGCAATTGTCTCACCCAGGGAAAGTCATCCACAATCAAGCGCAGGGTGGGGGATGGAGCCGTGAATGGTCACGGATATGCAGAAGCGTGGCGACTGCATGCTGCAAAAACTTCAAATCCCTCTGTCAGAAGTACCCGTGTCAGGTGCCTTCTCTGATACTGGGTTAGAGCACGAAGCCGAAACGCCAAGCGAATAAAATTCTTTTCCCAATCATCGCGTCTGCTTCTTCTCAATTACTTTCTACGTCTTACATGTTCGTTTATTTCACCAGTTATCGCATCAATTGGCAGCGTTTCAAGCCAGTGCGTTTATCGCGTTGAGTTTGTTTAAGTGAAGAATGCACTGATGTAGCATAAAGG
>WEDG01012246.1:0-23572 GCA_017591395.1 Schistocephalus solidus | reverse complement strand
TGCGGGTTACGTATTGCTGCATGGCCGTCTAATCTTAATCTCTATCCCTTGCGTTAAAGACAGCTTTGGGGAGACCTGATACGAACATTCCGCATACTACACGTTCAGGACTGCGGTCTTGACCAAGGGGATTACTTTGAATTGTCAACAGCAACAACAAGGAAGATGAGAGATCATCCTCTCAAATTACGCGTTACTGGGGCTAGGCTAGACAGTCCGATGTAATTTGTCTCCAAAAGAGTGGCTGAAGCTGAGAATAATCTTCCTCCGGATGTTGTTATGACGAAAGACGTAGAGGCTTTTAAGTGAAAGTCAGATCGATATATATTTGTGCGTGCTACAACACGAACTGAAAGCTGCAAGGGCGTCGTTAAAAATAGGCATATAGCATACTACCTGCTATAGTTAAGTAACATCCTTTATTTGTGTCGTCCAACAGGTCTGAGAGCGCCCATTTGACAAAACGTATATAACCAATGGAAAAGGATAAGTCATTGTGCTCGTGTGGCATAAGGTAGAGCGTTCCACTTTGATCAGAAACGTCACGAGTTCGAGCCTCGCGCAACGCAACGCTGGGGTGGTTATGGCTGGCTGATGATAGCAAATAAGCCAGAAATGCCCATCCCCGTATCTATTTTCTTCGTCGGACATAAGACATTGTCTGTCATTAGCCAGTTTAAGGCTTCTATAAGGGCTCTAGAGAGATCCCGAAGACACAACGGGAGAAGTGAGTTGTCTACCACATCGAATATTGCCCACCTGGCATGTTTTATGTGCCCAATCATAAATAGAAAGTCATCGTGCTCGTCTTGCAGTTGCTAGAGCGTAGGACGTCTACATTACTCGTCGCGAGTTGGATCCTCGTTTACCGCAATGCTGTGGTGCGTTATGGCTGGCTGATGAGGTCTAATAAGCCAGAAGTGCAAGTCAATTTCCTTTTCTTTGCTGGCAAAACAGCCCTAAGGTTGTTTAGAGATGGCTGAGTATGCTTAATAAGATAGAATTGCACAACGCAGTCTCTATTTCTTTTTGGAAAGATGATTTCATCTGTCACTTTTTAATTTATCGCTGCCGTTTTGGCGCTAGAGAGATGCGTGAAGCACAGTGGGACAATTGACCTGTCTAACAGGTCTGAGAGCACCCATTTGACATAACGTAGTTAACCAATGGAAAAGGAAAAGTCATTGTGTTCGTGTGGCATAAGGTAGGGCGTTGCATTTCGATCAGAAGTGTCACGAGATCGAGCCTCGTGTACAGCTTTTCTAGACTTAGGTATGGCTGGCTGATGATGCCTAATAAGCCAGAAGTGCCCACCAACGTCTCATTTTATTTTATGGCAATATGATATGGTCTGTCACTAGCCAGTTTATGGCTGTTGGATGGGCTTAAGAGAGCCGTAAGACACAACGGGACAAGTGAGTCGCATAACATCTCGGACAGCCCCAACTGACATGTTTTTTATACCCAATCCAAAAGCGAATGTCATCGTGCTGGTGTGGAATAAGATAGTGTTACACTTCGACCAAAAACGTTTTAAGTGCGAGCCTCGTGCAGTGCAAACCTGGGTTTGCTTATGACTGGCTGAGGAGAGCTAATAAGCCAGAAGTGCCGAACACATTATCCCTTTTCTTTGTCGTCAATACGATTCTGTCCATGTTACTAGCCATTTAAAGAAAGCTGCATTTGCAGTAGTGAGTGGCCCAAGGCATAACGGGACAAGTGAGTCGTTTAACACGTCAGAGAGTGCCCATCTGACATGGTTTATAAACCCCATCTAAAAGTAACTGTCATCTTGTTCGTCTAGAATTAGGAAGAGTGCTGCACTGCAATCAAAATGTTTCGAATGTAAGCCTTGTATACGAAAACCTGGGGTTGTTTATGGCCGGCTGATTATGACTTATAAGCAGGAAGTGGCAATCCTAGTCACTTTTCTTTGTTGAGAATACGATTCTATCTAAAGCACTAGCAAGCTTGAGGCGGATAAATGGGCTCTTCAGTGAGCCTCAGGCAAATGGGACAACACATCTAACACATCTTACACATCGAATAGTGCCCACCTGACAAGTTTTACATACCAAATCGAAAAATGAATGTCATCGTGCTCGTGTAGCATTTGTTTGTGCGTCATACGTCAACCAAACTCGTTGCGATCTGGATCCTGGTGCACCGAAATGCTGTGGTTTAGTCACGGCTGGCTGATGAGGGCTAATAAGCTAGAAGTGCTCAGCCTTGTCTACTTTCCTTTGTTGGTAAAACGAATTTGCCTACCACTGGCCAGTTTTCGGAAGCTGGAAAGGCTCTAGAGACAGCCCAGTGGCACAAAGGGACAGGTATGTCGTCCAACACATCGAATAGTACCCACCTGACATGGATTATATAAACAATTGAAAAGGAAAAGTTGTCGTGCGTGTGTGGCATAAGGTAGAGTGTTGCACTTTGATCAGCAAAATCACGAGTTCGAGCCTCGTGCAACGCAACGCTGGGGTTGTTATGGCTGGCTGATAATGGCAAATAAACCAAAAATGCCCATTCTCGTATCCATTTTTTCGTCGGCAATAAGACATTGTCTGTTAAATAGCCAGTTTAAGGCTACTGTCAGAGCTCTAGAGAGATCCCGAAGACACAACGGGAGAAATGAGTTGTCTACCACATCGAATATTGCCCACCTGGCATGTTTTATGTGCCCAATCAAAAAGAGAAAGTCATCGTGCTCGTCTTGCAGTTGCTAGAGCGTAGGACGTCTACATTACTCGTCGCGAGTTGGATCCTCGTTTACCGCAATGCTGTGGTGCGTTATGGCTGGCTGATGAGGTCTAATAAGCCAGAAGTGCAAGTCAATTTCCCTTTTCTTTGCTGGCAAAACAGCCCTAAGGTTGTTTAGAGATGGCTGAGTATGCTTAATAAGATAGAATTGCGCAACGCAGTCTCTATTTCTTTTTGCAAAGATGATTCCATCTGTCACTTTTTAATTTATCGCTGCCGTTTTGGTGCGAGAGGGAGGCGTGAAGCACAACAGGACAATTGACCCGTCTAACAGGTCTGAGAGCGCCCATTTGACATAACGTATATAACCAATGGAAAAGGAAAAGTCATTGTGCTCGTTTGGCATAAGGTAGAGTGTTACACTTCGATCAAAAGCGTTTCAAGTGCGAGCCTCGTGCAATGAAAACCTAGGGTTGCTCATGGCTGGCTGATGAGAGCTAATAAGCCAGAAGTGCCCAACACATTCTCCCTTTTCTTTGTCGTCAATACGATTCTGTCTATTTCACTAGCCAGTTAAAGGAAGCTGCATGTGCAGTAGTGAGTGGCCCAAGGCATAACGGGACAAGTGAGTCGTTTAACACGTCAGAGAGGGCCCATCTGACATGGTTTATATACCCAATTGAAAAGGTACTGTCATCTTGTTCGTCTAGAATTAGGAAGAGTGCTGCACTGCAATTTAAATGTTTCGAACGTAAGCCTTGTATACGAAAACCTGGGGTTGTTTATGGCCGGCTGATGATGGCTTATAAGCAGGAAGTGCCAATCCTAGTCTCTTTTCTTTGTTAAGAATACGATTCTATCTATATCACTAGCAAGCTAACGGCTGCTGAATGGGCTCTATCGTGAGCCCTTGGCAAAAACGGGACAAGTGAGTCGTCTAACACATTGAATAGTGCCCACCTGACATGTTTTATGTACCAAATCGAAAAACGAATGTCATCGTGCTCGTATGGCATTTCTTTGAGCGTCATACGTCAACCAAACTCTTTGCGATCTGGATCCTGGTGCACCGAAATGCTGTGGATAGTCACGGCTGGCTGATGAGGGCTAATAAGCTAGAAGTGCTCAGCCTTGTCTACTTTCCTTTGTTGGTAAAACGAATTTGCCTACCACTGGCCAGTTTTCGGAAGCTGGAAAGGCTCTAGAGACAGCCCAGTGGCACAAAGGGACAGGTATGTCGTCCAACACATCGAATAGTACCCACCTGACATGGATTATATAAACAATTGAAAAGGAAAAGTTGTCGTGCGTGTGTGGCATAAGGTAGAGTGTTGCACTTTGATCAGCAAAATCACGAGTTCGAGCCTCGTGCAACGCAACGCTGGGGTTGTTATGGCTGGCTGATGATGGCACATAAGCCAAAAATGCCCATTCTCGTATCTATTTTCTTCGTCGGACATAAGACATTGTCTGTCATTAGCCAGTTTAAGGCTTCTGTAAGGGCTCTAGAGAGATCCCGAAGACACAACGGGAGAAGTGAGTTGTCTACCACATCGAATATTGCCCACCTGGCATGTTTTATGTGCCCAATCATAAAGAGAAAGTCATCGTGCTCGTCTTGCAGTTGCTAGAGCGTAAGACGTCTACATTACTCGTCGCGAGTTGGATCCTCGTTTACCGCAATGCTGTGGTGCGTAATGGCTGGCTGATGAGGTCTAATAAGCCAGAAGTTTCACGTCAATTTCCCTTTTCTTTGCTGGCAAAACAGCCCTAAGGTTGTTTAGAGATGGCTGAGTATGCTTAATAAGATAGAATTGCACAACGCAGTCTCTATTTCTTTTTGGAAAGATGATTTCATCTGTCACTTTTTAATTTATCGCTGCCGTTTTGGCGCTAGAGAGAGGCGTGAAGCACAGTGGGACAATTGACCTGTCTAACAGGTCTGAGAGCACCCATTTGACATAACGTAGTTAACCAATGGAAAAGGAAAAGTCATTGGGCTCGTGTGGCAAAAGGTAGTGTTACACTTCGAGCAAAATCGTTTCAAGTGCGAGCCTCAAGCAATGAAAAGCTAGGGTTGCTCATGGCTGGCTGATGAGAGCTAATAAGCCAGAAGTGCCCAACACATTCTCCCTTTTCTTTGTCGTCAATACGATTCTGTCTATTTCACTAGCCATTTAAAGGAAGCTGCATGTGCAGTAGTGAATGGTTCAAGGCATAACGGGACAAGTGAGTCGTTTAACACGTCAGAGACTGCCCATCTGACATGGTTTATATACCCAATTGAAAAGGTACTGTCATCTTGTTCGTGTGGAATTAGGAAGAGTGCTGCACTGCAATCAAAATGTTTCGAATGTAAGCCCTGTATACGCAAACCTGGGGTTGTTTATGGCCGGCTGATGATGGCTTATAAGCAGGAAGTGCCAATCCTAGTCTCTTTTCTTTGTTGAGAATACGATTCTATCTATATCACTAGCAAGCTAACGGCTGCTGAATGGGCTCTAACGTGAGCCCTAGGCAAAACGGGACAAGTGAGTCAGCTAACATATCAAAAATGTGTGCCCATCTTACATGGCTTGTATACCGAAGCAAAAAGGTAAAAAGTATAATGCTCGTGTGGCATTAGGTAGAGCGTTGCATTTCGATCAAAAAGATTTTGAGTTTGAACCTCTTGCAACGCAAACTGGGGTTGTTTATGGCTGGCTAATGCTGGCTTATAAGCAAAGAAGTGCCCATTCAAGTCTCTTTTTCTTTGTTGGCAATACGATTCTTTCTGAAGATGCTAGCTAGTTTACGACTGGTGGTTTGGCACTAGAGAGAGCCCCAAGGAACAAAATGACTAGTGTGCTGTTTAACACGTCGGAGAGCACCCAGAACTGCCTATTACACTCTCCCTTTTCTTTCTCATCAATACGCTTCTGTCTATGTAACTACTCGGGTAACGGCTGCTGGTTTGGCTCTAGAGAGAGCCCCAAAGCCCAATGGGACAAGTGCGTCTTCTTACACGTCTGAGAGTGCCCATCTGACAAACTGTATATAACCAATCGAAAAGGAAAAGTCATTATGCTCCAGTGGCATAAGGTAGAGCGTTGCTATTCGATCAGCAACGTCATCAGTTCATATTCGTTAACCGTATCGGTGGGCTTGGATATGGCTGGCTGATGATGCCTAATAAGCCAAAAGTCCCCATCCAAGACTCCTTTCCTATGATAGCCATATGATTGTGTCCATCCCTAGCCAGTTTACGGCTGCTGGATGGGCTCGAGAGAGCAATAAGACACAAAAAGGACAAGTGAGTCGCATAACACCTTGGAGAGCCCCAACTGACATGTTTTATATACCCAATCAAAAGGGAATGTCATCGTGCTCGTGTGGCATAAGGTAGAGTGTTACACTTCGATCAAAAACGTTTGAAGTGCCAACCTCGTGCAATGCAAACCTGGGGTTGTTTATGGCTAGCTGATGAGAGCTAATAAGCCAGAAAGTGCCCAACACCTTCTCCATTTTCTTTGTCGTCAATACGAATCTGTCTTTGTCACTAGCCAGGAAAAAGTAGCTGCATGTGCAGTAGTGAGTGGCCCAAGGCATAACGGGACAAGTGAGTCATTTAACACGCAGGAGAGTGCCCATTGATATGGTTTATATACCAAATCGAAAAAGTACTGTCATCTTGTTCGTGTGGAATTAGGGAGAGTGCTGCATTGCTATCAAAAATGTTTCGAGTTTAATCCTTGTGAAACGCAAACCTGGGGTTGTAAATGGCTGGCTGATGATGGCTAATAAACAGGAAGTTTCAATCCCATTCTCTTTTCTTGATTGGGAATACGATTCTATCTATATCACTAAGAAGCTAACAGTGGCTAAATGGGCTCTAGAGTGAGCCCTAGGCGAAATGGGACAAGTGAGTCGTCTAACACATCGAAGTGTGCCCATCTTACAAGTCTTATATACCGAATCGAAAAGGTAAAGTCATCATGCTCGTGTGGCATTAGGTAGAGCGTTGCACTTCAATCAAAAACGTTGCGAGTTTGTACCTCTTGCATTGCAAACTGGGGGTGGTTGATGGCTGGCTGATGATGGCTAATAAGCAGCAAGTGCCGATCCCATTCTCTTTTTTTTTGGTGGGGCATATGATTCTATCTATATCACTAGCAAGCTAACGTCTGCTGGATGGGCTCTTGAATGAGCCCTAGGAAAAACGGGACAAGTGAGTCAGCTAAAACATATAAATGTGTGCCCATCTTACATGGCTTATATACCTAATCGAAAAGAAAAGTCATCATACTCGTGTGGAATTAGGTAGAGCGTTGCATTTCGATCAAAAACGTTGCAAGTTTGAACCCCTTGTAACGCAAACTGGGGTTGTTTATGGCTGGCTTATGCTGGCTTATAAGCCAGAAGTGCCCATTCCAGTCTCTTTTCTTTGTTGGCAATACGATTCTTTCGAAGACGCTAGCTAGTTTACGACTGTTTGTTTGGCTAAAGAGAGTGCCACAAGGCACAACGTGACAATTGAGTTGTTTAAACGTCGGAGAGTGCACATCTGACATGGTTTATATACCGAATCTGAAAGGGAAAGTCATCATGCTTGTGTGAAAGTTGGTAGATTATTCCGCATCGGTCAAAAACTTTGGGAAATCCAGCCTCGTGAAACGCAACACTGGGAATGTTTATGGCTTACTGATTATAACAAACAAACCTGAACTTCCCGTCACAGTCTGCCTTTTCTTTGTCGTCAAAACGATTCTGTCTATATCACTACCCAGTTAACGGCTGCTGGTTTGGCTCTAGAGAGATCCCCAAGGCAAACATGATAATTGAGTTGTTGAACGCGTCGAATAGCGTCCAGAAGTGCCCATCACAGGACCCCAATTTCTTTGTCGTCAATACGCTTCTGTCTATGTCACTTCCCAGTTAAACTGCAGCTGGTTTAGCTTTAGAGAGAGCCCCAAGGCACAATGCGACAAGTGAGTCGTCTAACGCGTCGGAGAGCAGCAAGAAGTGCTCATCACAGTCTCCCTTTTCTTTATCGTCGATAGGCTTATGTCTATGTCATGACCCAGGTAACGGCTTTTGGTTTGGCCCTAGAGTGAGCCCCAAGGCTTAATGGGACAAATGAGTCGTCTAGCACGTCGGAGAGCCTCCAGAAGTGACTATCGCAGTATCCAATTTCTTTGTCGTCAATACGACTTTGTCTATGTCACTACCCAGTTTACGGCTGCTGGTTTGGCTCTAGAGATAGCCTCAAGGAACAACATCAAAAGTGAGTTGTTTAACACATCGAAGAGCGCCCAGAAGTGCTAATCACAGTATCCCTTTTCTTTGTCGTCAATACGCTTCTGTTTATGTCACTACCCAGGTAACGGCGATTAATTTGGCTCAAGAGATAGCCCCAAGGCACAAGAACACATGTGAGTCGTCTAGCACTTCGGAGAGCACCCAGAACTGCCTATTACACTCTCCCTTTTCTTTCTCATCAATACGCTTCTGTCTATGTCACTTCTCGGGTAACGGCTGCTGGTTTGGCTCTAGAGAGCGCCATAAGACACAACTGGACTAGTGAGTCGCATAACACCTTGGAAAGCCCCAACTGACATGTTTTATATACCAAATCAAACGTCTAAAACGTCTGAGAGTGCCCATCTGACAAACTGTATATAACCAATCGAAAAGGAAAAGTCATTATGCTCCAGTGGCATAAGGTAGAGCGTTGCTATTCGATCAGAAACGTCACCAGTTCATACGCGTTAACCGTATCGCTGGGCTTCGATAAGGCTGGCTGATGATGCCTAATAAGCCAAAAGTGCCCATTCAAGACTCCTTTCCTTTGATAGCAATATGATTGTGTCTATCCCTAGCCAGTTTACGGCTGCTGGATGGGCTCGAGAGAGCCATAAGACACAACGGGACAAGTGAGTCGCATAACACCTTGGAGAGCCCCAACTGACATGTTTTATATACCCAATCAAAAGGAAAAGTCCTTGATCTCATGTGGCATAAGTAAGAGCGTTGCACTTTGATCAAAAACGTTTCAAGTGCGAGCCTCGTGCAATGCAAACCTGGGGTTGCTTATGACTGGCTGATGAGAGCTAATAAGCCAGAAGTGCCCAACACATAATCCCTTTTCTTTGTCGTCAATACGATTCTGTCTATTTCACTAGCCAGTTAAAGGAAGCTGCATGTGCAGTAGTGAGTGGCCCAAGGCATAACGGGACAAGTGAGTCGTTTAACACATCAGAGAGGGCCCATCTGACATGGTTTATATACCCAATTGAAAAGGTACTGTCATCTTGTTCGTCTAGAATTAGGAAGAGTGCTGCACTGCAATCAAAATTTTTTCGAATGTAAGCCCTGTATACGCAAACCTGGGGTTGTTTATGGCCGGCTGATGATGGCTTATAAGCAGGAAGTGCCAATCCTAGTCTCTTTTCTTTGTTGAGAATACGATTCTATCTATATCACTAGCAAGCTAACGGCTGCTGAATGGGCTCTAACGTGAGCCCTAGGCAAAACGGGACAAGTGAGTCAGCTAACATATCAAAATGTGTGCCCATCTTACATGGCTTGTATACCGAAGCAAAAAGGTAAAAGTATAATGCTCGTGTGGCATAAGGTAGAGCGTTGCTTTTCGATCAAAAAGATTTTGAGTTTGAACCTCTTGCAACGCAAACTGGGGTTGTTTATGGCTGGCTAATGCTGGCTTATAAGCAAGAAGTGCCCATTCAAGTCTCTTTTCTTTGTTGGCAATACGATTCTTTCGAAGATGCTAGCTAGTTTACGACTGGTGGTTTGGCACTAGAGAGAGCCCCAAGGAACAAAATGACTATTGTGCTGTTTAACACGTCGGAGAGCACCCAGAACTGCCTATTACACTCTCCCTTTTCTTTCTCATCAATACGCTTCTGTCTATGTAACTACTCGGGTAACGGCTGCTGGTTTGGCTCTAGAGAGAGCCCCAAAGCCCAATGGGACAAGTGCGTCGTCTTACACGTCTGAGAGTGCCCATCTGACAAACTGTATATAACCAATCTAAAAGGAAAAGTCATTATGCTCCAGTGGCATAAGGTAGAGCGTTGCTATTCGATCAGCAACGTCATCAGTTCATATTCGTTAACCGTATCGGTGGGCTTGGATATGGCTGGCTGATGATGCCTAATAAGCCAAAAGTCCCCATCCAAGACTCCTTTCCTATGATAGCCATATGATTGTGTCCATCCCTAGCCAGTTTACGGCTGCTGGATGGGCTCGAGAGAGCAATAAGACACAAAAGGACAAGTGAGTCGCATAACACCTTGGAGAGCCCCAACTGACATGTTTTATATACCCAATCCAAAAGGGAATGTCATCGCGCTCGTGTGGCATAAGGTAGAGTGTTACACTTCGATCAAAAAAACGTTTGAAGTGCCAACCTCGTGCAATGCAAACCTGGGGTTGTTTATGGCTGGCTGATGAGAGCTAATAAGCCAGAAGTGCCCAACACCTTCTCCATTTTTCTTTGTCGTCAATACGCTTCTGTTTATGTCACTAGCCAGGTTAAAGGTAGCTGCATGTGCAGTAGTGAGTGGCCCAAGGCATAACGGGACAAGTGAGTCGTTTAACACGTAGGAGAGCGCCCATCTGACATGGTTTATATACCCAAATCGAAAAAGGTACTGTCATCTTGTTCGTGTGGAATTAGGAAGAGTGCTGCACTGCAATCAAAAAAATGTTTCGAGTTTAAATCCTTGTGAAAACGCAAACCTGGGGTTGTAAATGGCTGGCTGATGATGGCTAATAAAACAGGGAAGTGCCAATCCCATTCTCTTTTCTTTGATTGAGAATACGATTCTATCTATATCACTAGCAAGCTAACGGCTGCTGAAATGGGCTCTAGAGTGAGCCCTAGGCAAAATGGGACAAGTGAGTCAGTCTAACACATCAAAATGTGTGCCCATCTTACATGGCTTATATACCGAATCGAAGGTAAAAGTCATCATGCTCGTGTGGCATTAGGGTAGAGCGTTGCACTTTGATCAAAAACGTTTGAGTTTGAACCCCTTGCAACGCAAACTGGGGTTGTTTATGGCTGGCTTATGCTGGCTTATAAGCCAGAAGTGCCCATTCCAGTCTCTTTTTCTTTGTTGGCAATACGATTCTTTCGAAGACGCTAGCTAGTTTACGACTGTTTGTTTGACTAAAGAGAGTGCCACAAGGCACAACGTGACAATTGAGTTGTTTAAAACGTCGGAGAGTGCACATCTGACATGGTTTATATACCGAATCTGAAAGGGAAAGTCATCATGCTTGTGTGAAAGTTGGTAGATTATTCCGCATCGGTCAAAAACTTTGGGAAATCCAGCCTCGTGAAACGCAACACTGGGAATGTTTATGGCTTACTGATTATAACAAACAAACCTGAACTTCCCGTCACAGTCTGCCTTTTCTTTGTCGTCAAAACGATTCTGTCTATATCACTACCCAGTTAACGGCTGCTGGTTTGGCTCTAGAGAGATCCCCAAGGCAAAACATGATAATTGAGTTGTTGAACGCGTCGAATAGCGTCCAGAAGTGCCCATCACAGGACCCCAATTTCTTTGTCGTCAATACGCTTCTGTCTATGTCACTTCCCAGTTAAACTGCTGCTGGTTTAGCTTTAGAGAGAGCCCCAAGGCACAATGCGACAAGTGAGTCGTCTAACGCGTCGGAGAGCAGCAAGAAGTGCTCATCACAGTCTCCCTTTTCTTTATCGTCGATAGGCTTATGTCTATGTCATGACCCAGGTAACGGCTTTTGGTTTGGCCCTAGAGTGAGCCCCAAGGCTTAATGGGACAAATGAGTCGTCTAGCACGTCGGAGAGCCTCCAGAAGTGACTATCGCAGTATCCAATTTCTTTGTCATCAATACGACTTTGTCTATGTCACTACCCAGTTTACGGCTGCTGGTTTGGCTCTAGAGATAGCCTCAAGGAACAACATCAAAAGTGAGTTGTTTAACACATCGAAGAGCGCCCAGAAGTGCTAATCACAGTATCCCTTTTCTTTGTCGTCAATACGCTTCTGTTTATGTCACTACCCAGGTAACGGCGATTAATTTGGCTCAAGAGATAGCCCAAGGCACAAGAACACATGTGAGTCGTCTAGCACTTCGGAGAGCACCCAGAACTGCCTATTACACTCTCCCTTTTCTTTCTCATCAATACGCTTCTGTCTATGTCACTTCTCGGGTAACGGCTGCTGGTTTGGCTCTAGAGAGCGCCATAAGACACAACTGGACTAGTGAGTCGCATAACACCTTGGAAAGCCCCAACTGACATGTTTTATATACCAAATCAAACGTCTAAAACGTCTGAGAGTGCCCATCTGACAAACTGTATATAACCAATCGAAAAGGAAAAGTCATTATGCTCCAGTGGCATAAGGTAGAGCGTTGCTATTCGATCAGAAACGTCACCAGTTCATACGCGTTAACCGTATCGCTGGGCTTCGATAAGGCTGGCTGATGATGCCTAATAAGCCAAAAGTGCCCATTCAAGACTCCTTTCCTTTGATAGCAATATGATTGTGTCTATCCCTAGCCAGTTTACGGCTGCTGGATGGGCTCGAGAGAGCCATAAGACACAACGGGACAAGTGAGTCGCATAACACCTTGGAGAGCCCCAACTGACATGTTTTATATACCCAATCAAAAGGAAAAGTCGTTGATCTCATGTGGCATAAGTAAGAGCGTTGCACTTTGATCAAACGTTTCAAGTGCGAGCCTCGTGCAATGCAAACCTGGGGTTGCTTATGACTGGCTGATGAGAGCTAATAAGCCAGAAGTGCCCAACACATGCTCCCTTTTCTTTGTCGTCAATACGATTCTGTCTATTTCACTAGCCAGTTAAAGGAAGCTGCATGTGCAGTAGTGAGTGGCCCAAGGCATAACGGGACAAGTGAGTCGTTTAACACATCAGAGAGGGCCCATCTGACATGGTTTATATACCCAATTGAAAAGGTACTGTCATCTTGTTCGTGTGAAATTAGGAAGAGTACTGCACTGCAATCAAAATGTTTCGAATGTAAACCTTGTATACGCAAACCTGGGGTTGTTTATGGCCGGCTGATGATGGCTTATAAGCAGGAAGTGCCAATCCTAGTCTCTTTTCTTTGTTAAGAATACGATTCTATCTATATCACTAGCAAGCTAACGGCTGCTGAATGGGCTCTTTCGTGAGCCCTTGGCAAAAACGGGACAAGTGAGTCGTCTAACACATTGAATAGTGCCCACCTGACATGTTTTATGTACCAAATCGAAAAACGAATGTCATCGTGCTCGTATGGCATTTCTTTGAGCATCATACGTCAACCAAACTCTTTGCGATCTGGATCCTGGTGCACCGAAATGCTGTGGTTAGTCACGGCTGGCTGATGAGGGCTAATAAGCTAGAAGTGCTCAGCCCAGTCTCCTTTCCTTTGTTGGCAATATGAATTTGTCTACCAGTGGCCAGTTTTCGGAAGCTGGAAAGGCTCTCGAGAGAGCCCAGAGGCACAAAGGGACAAGTATGTCGTCCAACACATAGAATAGTACCCACCTGACATGGATTATATAAACAATTGAAAAGGGAAAGTTGGCGTGTGTGTGTGGCATAAGGTAGACCGTTGCACTTTGATCAGAAGTGTCACGAGATCGAACCTCGTTTACCGCATCGCTGGCCTTGGATATGACTAACTGATGATGTCTAGTAAGTCAGAAGCGCCCACCAACGTCTCATTTCATTTTATGGCAATATGATTCGGTCTGTCACTAGCCAGTTTACGGCTGCTGGATGGGCTTGAGAGAGCCGTAAGACACAACGGGACAAGTGAGTCGCATAACACCTAGGATAGCCCCAACTGACATGTTTTCTATACCCAATCCAGAAGGGAATGTCATCGTGCTCGTGTGGCATAACGTAGAGTGTTACACTTCGATCAAAAACGTTTCAAGTGCGAGCCTCGTGCAATGCAAACCTGGGGTTGCTTATGGCTGGCTGATGAGAGCTAAAAAGCCAGAAGTGCCCAACACATTCTCCCTTTTCTTTGTCGTCAATACGATTCTGTCTATTTCACTTGCCAGTTAAACGAAGCTGCATATGCAGTGGTGAGTGGCCCAAGGAATAACGGGACAAGTGAGTCGTTTAACACGTCAGAGAGTGCCCATCTGACATGGTTTATATACCCAATTGAAAAGGTACTGTCATCTTGTTCGTGTGAAATTAGGAAGCGTTACTGCACTGCAATCAAAATGTTTCGAATGTAAACCTTGTATACGCAAACCTGGGGTTGTTTATGGCCGGCTGATGATGGCTTATAAGCAGGAAGTGCCAATCCTAGTCTCTTTTCTTTGTTGAGAATACGATTCTATCTATATCACTAGCAAGCTAACGGCTGCTGAATGGGCTCTAACGTGAGCCCTAGGCAAAACGGGACAACCGAGTCAGCTAACATATCGAAATGTGTGCCCATCTTACATGGCTTGTATACCGAAGCAAAAAGGTAAAAGTATAATGCTCGTGTGGCATTAAGTAGAGCGTTGCTTTTCGATCAAAAAGATTTTGAGTTTGAACCTCTTGCAACGCAAACTGGGGTTGTTTATGGCTGGCTAATGCTGGCTAATAAGCAAGAAGTGCCCATTCAAGTCTCTTTTCTTTGTTGGCAATACGATTCTTTTGAAGATGCTAGCTAGTTTACGACTGGTGGTTTGGCTCTAGAGAGAGCCCCAAGGAACAAAATGACTATTGTGCTGTTTAACACGTCGGAGAGCACCCAGAACTGCCTTTTACACTCTCCCTTTCTTTCTCATCAATACGCTTCTGTCTATGTCACTACTCGAGTAACGGCTGCTGGTTTGGCTCTAGAGAGAGCCCCAAAGCCTAATGGGACAAGTGCGTCGTCTAACACGTCTGAGAGTGCCCATCTGACAAACTGTATTTAACCAATCGAAAAAAAAGTCATTATGCTCCAGTGGCATAAGGTAGAGCGTTGCTATTCGATCAGCAACGTCATCAGTTCATATTCGTTAACCGTATCGGTGGGCTTAGATATGGCTGGCTGATGATGCCTAATAAGCCAAAAGTGCCCATTCAAGACTCCTTTCCTTTGATAGCAATATGATTGTGTCCATCCCTAGCCAGTTTACGGCTGCTGGATGGGCTCGAGAGAGCCATAAGACACAACGGGACAAGTGAGTCGCATAACACCTTGGAGAGCCCCAACTGACATGTTTTATATACCCAATCAAAAGGAAAAGTCGTTGATCTCATGTGGCATAAGTAAGAGCGTTGCACTTTGATCAAAAACGTTTCAAGTGCGAGCCTCGTGCAATGCAAACCTGGGGTTGCTTATGACTGGCTGATGAGAGCTAATAAGCCAGAAGTGCCCAACACATGCTCCCTTTTCTTTGTCGTCAATACGATTCTGTCTATTTCACTAGCCAGTTAAAGGAAGCTGCATGTGCAGTAGTGAGTGGCCCAAGGCATAACGGGACAAGTGAGTCGTTTAACACGTCAGAGAGTTCCCATCTGACATGGTTTATAAACCCCATCTAAAAGGTACTGTCATCTTGTTCGTGTGAAATTTGGAAGAGTACTGCACTGCATTTAAAATTTTTCGAATGTAAGCCCTGTATACGCAAACCTGGGGTTGTTTATGGCCGGCTGATGATGGCTTATAAGCAGGAAGTGCCAATCCTAGTCTCTTTTCTTTGTTAAGAATACGATTCTATCTATATCACTAGCAAGCTAACGGCTGCTGAATGGGCTCTATCGTGAGCCCTTGGCAAAAACGGGACAAGTGGGTCGTCTAACACATTGAAGTAAGCCCATCGTACATGTTTTATATACCTAATCGATAAACGAATGTCATCGTGCTCGTGTGGCATTTGTTTGAGCGTCATACGTCAACCAAACTCGTTGTGATCTGGATCCTGGTGCACCGAAATGCTGTGGTTAGTCACGGCTGGCTGATGAGGGCTAATAAGCTAGAAGTGCTCAGCCCAGTCTCCTTTCCTTTGTTGGCAATATGAATTTGTCTACCAGTGGCCAGTTTTTCGGAAGCTGGAAAGGCTCTCGAGAGAGCCCAGAGGCACAAAGGGACAAGTATGTCGTCCAACACATCGAATAGTACCCACCTGACATGGATTATATAAACAATTGAAAAGGGAAAGTTGGCGTGTGTGTGTGGCATAAGGTAGACCGTTGCACTTTGATCAGAAGTGTCACGAGATCGAACCTCGTTTACCGCATCGCTGGCCTTGGATATGACTAACTGATGATGTCTAGTAAGTCAGAAGCGCCCAACAACGTCTCATTTCATTTTATGGCAATATGATTCGGTCTGTAACTAGCCAGTTTACGGCTGCTGGATGGGCTTGAGAGAGCCGTAAGACACAACGGGACAAGTGAGTCGCATAACACCTAGGATAGCCCCAACTGACATGTTTTCTATACCCAATCCAGAAGGGAATGTCATCGTGCTCGTGTGGCATAACGTAGAGTGTTACACTTCGATCAAAAACGTTTCAAGTGCGAGCCTCGTGCAATGCAAACCTGGGGTTGCTTATGGCTGGCTGATGAGAGCTAAAAAGCCAGAAGTGCCCAACACATTCTCCCTTTTCTTTGTCGTCAATACGATTCTGTCTATTTCACTTGCCAGTTAAAGGAAGCTGCATGTGCAGTGGTGAGTGGTTCAAGGCATAACGTGACATGTGAGTCGTTTAACACGACAGAGAGTGCCCATCTGACATGGTTTATATACCCAATAGAAAAGGTACTGTCATCTTGTTCGTGTGAAATTAGGAAGAGTACTGCACTGCAATCAAAATGTTTCGAATGTAAACCTTTTATACGCAAACCTGGGGTTGTTTATGGCCGGCTGATGATGGCTTATAAGCAGGAAGTGCCAATCCTAGTCTCTTTTCTTTGTTGAGAATACGATTCTTTCTATATCACTAGCAAGCTAACGGCTGCTGAATGGGCTCTAACGTGAGCCCTAGGCAAAACGGGACAAGTGAGTCAGCTAACATATCGAAATGTGTGCCCATCTTACATGGCTTGTATACCGAAGCAAAAAGGTAAAAGTATAATGCTCGTGTGGCATTAGGTAGAGCGTTGCTTTTCGATCAAAAAGATTTTGAGTTTGAACCTCTTGCAACGCAAACTGGGGTTGTTTATGGCTGGCTAATGCTGGCTAATAAGCAAGAAGTGCCCATTCAAGTCTCTTTTCTTTGTTGGCAATACGATTCTTTTGAAGATGCTAGCTAGTTTACGACTGGTGGTTTGGCTCTAGAGAGAGCCCCAAGGAACAAAATGACTATTGTGCTGTTTAACACGTCGGAGAGCACCCAGAACTGCCTATTACACTCTCCCTTTTCTTTCTCATCAATACGCTTCTGTCTATGTCACTACTCGAGTAACGGCTGCTGGTTTGGCTCTAGAGAGAGCCCCAAAGCCTAATGGGACAAGTGCGTCGTCTAACACGTCTGAGAGTGCCCATCTGACAAACTGTATTTAACCAATCGAAAAAAAAGTCATTATGCTCCAGTGGCATAAGGTAGAGCGTTGCTATTCGATCAGCAACGTCATCAGTTCATATTCGTTAACCGTATCGGTGGGCTTAGATATGGCTGGCTGATGATGCCTAATAAGCCAAAAGTGCCCATTCAAGACTCCTTTCCTTTGATAGCAATATGATTGTGTCTATCCCTAGCCAGTTTACGGCTGCTGGATGGGCTCGAGAGAGCCATAAGACACAACGGGACAAGTGAGTCGCATAACACCTTGGAGAGCCCCAACTGACATGTTTTATATACCCAATCAAAAGGAAAAGTCCTTGATCTCATGTGGCATAAGTAAGAGCGTTGCACTTTGATCAAAAAAACGTTTCAAGTGCGAGCCTCGTGCAATGCAAACCTGGGGTTGCTTATGACTGGCTGATGAGAGCTAATAAGCCAGAAGTGCCCAACACATGCTCCCTTTTCTTTGTCGTCAATACGATTCTGTCTATTTCACTAGCCAGTTAAAGGAAGCTGCATGTGCAGTAGTGAGTGGCCCAAGGCATAACGGGACAAGTGAGTCGTTTAACACGTCAGGAGAGTTCCCATCTGACATGGTTTATATACCCAATCGAAAAAGGTACTGTCATCTTGTTCGTGTGGAAATTAGGAAGAGTGCTGCACTGCAATCAAAAATGTTTTCGAATGTAAGCCTTGTATACGCAAACCTGGGGTTTGTTTTATGGCCCGGCTGATGATGGCTTATAAGCAGGAAGTGCCAATCCTAGTCTCTTTTCTTTGTTGAGAATACGATTCTATCTATATCACTAGCAAGCTAACGGCTGCTGAATGGGCTCTAACGTGAGCCCTTGGCAAAAACGGGACAAGTGGGTCGTCTAACACATTGAAGTAAGCCCATCGTACATGTTTTATATACCTAATCGATAAACGAATGTCATCGTGCTCGTGTGGCATTTGTTTGAGCGTCATACGTCAACCAAACTCGTTGTGATCTGGATCCTGGTGCACCGAAATGCTGTGGTTAGTCACGGCTGGCTGATGAGGGCTAATAAGCTAGAAGTGCTCAGCCCAGTCTCCTTTCCTTTGCTGGCAATACTAATGTGTCTACCACTGGCCAGTTTTAGGAAGCTGGAAGGGCTCAAGAGAGAGTCCTGAGGCACAAAGGGACAAGTATGTCGTCCAACACATCGTATAGTACCCACCTGACATGAATTATATGCACAATTGAAACGGAAAAGTTGTCGTGCCTGTGGGGCATAAGGTAGAGCGTTGCACTTCGATCAGCAACGTCACGAGTTCGAGCCTCGTGCAACGGAACGCTGGGGTTGTTATGGCTGGCTGATGATGCCTAATAAGCCAGAAGTGACCAACAACGTCTCATTTCATTTTATGGCAATATGTTTCGGTGTGTCACTAGCCAGTTTACGGCTGCTGGATGGGCTTGAGAGAGCCGTAAGACACAACGGGACAAGTGAGTCGCATAACACCTAGGATAGCCCCAACTGACATGTTTTCTATACCCAATCCAAAACGGAATGCCATCGTGCTCGTGTGGCATAAGGTAGAGTGTTACACTTCGATCAAAAACGTTGCAAGTGCGAGCCTCGTGCAATGCAAACCTGGGGTTGCTTATGGCTGGCTGATGAGAGCTAAAAAGCCAGAAGTGCCCAACACATTCTCCCTTTTCTTTGTCGTCAATACGATTCTGTCTATTTCACTTGCCAGTTAAAGGAAACTGCATGTGCAGTGGTGAGTGGTTCAAGGCATAACGGGACATGTGAGTCATTTAACACGTCAGAGGGTGCCCATCTGACATGGTTTATATACCCAATTGAAAAGGTACTGTCATCTTGTTCGTGTGAAATTAGGAAGAGTTCTGCACTGCAATCAAAATGTTTCGAATGTAAGCCCTGTATACGCAAACCTGGGGTTGTCTATGGCCGGCTGATAATGGCTCATAAGCAGGAAGTGCCAATCCCAGTCTCTTTTCTTTGTTGAGAATACGATTCTATCTATATCACTACGATAGTTCGACCGTCGCAGTTCGACGATGTCCACCGTATGCTCCACGGAAGGGTGATGCGGGGGCGGTGAGGTACGCGTGACTTAGTTTTAAGTAATAGTAGGCTTGCGCTGCAGCTACCGCACTCTCTCCTCCTCCCCCACCTGAGCTCGGTGTCAAGACAGAGTCAAGAACACCAGAGGCGGGAGAGGACGCAGGTGGCGCGGCCGGGTCCCCTAAGTCCTAGCCACCCCAAGGGGCGTGCAACCACACCTCCCATGTTCGGCATTTGTTAGCGGAGCGCAACCCGAACAACGCATGCCGTGCCCTGATGTGGCCCCCGTGTTGGTCCAACGCATCTACCACGTGGCCCGTTTAGGGGGCACATCTATATCACTAGCAAGCTAACGGCTGCTGAATGGTCTCTAACGTGAGCCCTAGGCAAAACGGGAAATGTAAGTCATCGTACACATCGAAGTAAGCCCATCGTACATGATTTATATACCTAATCGAAAAACGAATGTCATCGTGCTCGTGTGGCATTTATTTGAGCGTCATACGTCATCCAAACTCGTTGCAATCTGGATCCTGGTGCACCGAAATGTTGTGGTTAGTCACGGCTGGCTGATGAGGGCTAATAAGCTAGAATTGCTCAGCCCAGTCTCCTTTCCTTTGTTGGCAATACGAATGTGTCTACCACTGGCCAGTTTTCGGAAGCTGGAAAGGCTCTAGAGAGAGCACAGAGGCACAAAGGGACAAGTATGTCGTCCAAAACATGGAATAGTACCCGCCTGACATGGATTATATACAGAATTGAAAAGGAAAAGTTGTCGTGCGTGTGTGGCATAAGATGGAGCGTTGCACTTCGATTAGCAACGTCACGAGTTCGAGCCTCGTGCAACGCAACGCTGGGGTAGTTATGGCTGGCTGATGATGGCAAATAAGCCAGAAATAGCCATCCCCGTATCAATTCTTCGTCAGCAATAAGACATTGTCTGTCATTTGGCAGTTTAAGTCTTCTGTAAGGGCTCTAGAGAAATCCCGAAGACACAACGTGAGAAGTAAGTTGTCTAGCACATCGAATAGTGCCCACCTGACATGTTTTATGTGCCCAATCAAAAAGAGAAAGTCATCGTGCTCGTTTTGCAGTTGCTACGGCATAAGACGTCTACATTACTCGTCGCGAAATGGATCCTCGTTTACCGCAACGCTGTGGTTCGTTATGGCTGGCTAATGAGGTCTAATAAGCCAGAAGTGCAAGTTAATTTCTCTTTTCTTTGCTGGCAAAATAGCCGTAAGCATGTTTATAGCTGGCTGATTATGCCTAATAAGATAAAATTGCGCAATGCAGTCTCTATTTCTTTATTGAAAGATGATTCTATCTGTCACATTTTAATTTATCGCAGCCGTTTTGGTGCTAGGGAGAGGCGTGAAGCACAACGGTACAAGTGACTCGCCTAACGTCTGAGTGCACCCATCTGACATAACGTATATAACCAATCGAAAAGAAAAAGTCATTGGGCTCATGTGGCAAAGGGCTAGGTCTTTCACTTCGAGCAAAATCGTTTCAAGTGCGAGCCTCAAGCAATGAAAAGCTAGGGTTGCTCATGGCTGGCTGATGAGGCTAATAAAACGCCAGAAGTGCCCAACGCATTCTCCCTTTTTCTTTGTCGTCAATACGATTCTGTCTATTTCACTAGCCAGTTAAAGGAAGCTGCATGTGCAGTAGTGAGTGGCTCAAGGCATAACGGGACAAGTGAGTCGTTTAACGTCAGAGAGGGCCCATCTGACATGGTTTTATATACCCAATTGAAAAGGTACTGTCATCTTGTTCGTCTATGGAATGAGGAATGACTGCACTGCAATCAAAAATGTTTTCGAGATGTAAGCCCCTGTATACGCAAACCTGGGGTTGTTTATGCCCGGC
This sequence comes from Schistocephalus solidus, assembly GCA_017591395.1. Classification (NCBI taxonomy): domain Eukaryota; kingdom Metazoa; phylum Platyhelminthes; class Cestoda; order Diphyllobothriidea; family Diphyllobothriidae; genus Schistocephalus; species Schistocephalus solidus. Next base: position 2,432 of record WEDG01012246.1, on the reverse strand, counting down.
TGATGATGGCTATAAGCAGGAAGTGCCAATCCAGTCTCTTTTCTTTGTTGAGAATACGATTCTATCTATATCACTAGCAAGCTAACCAGCTGCTGAATGGGCTCTAACTGAGCGCCCTAGGCAAATGGGACAAGTGAGTCAGCTAACATATCAAAATGTGTACATCTTACATGGCTTGTATACCGAAGCAAAAGGTAAAAAGTATAATGCTCGTGTGGCATGAAGGTAGAAGCGTTAGCATTTCGATCAAAAAGATTTTTGAGCTTGAACCTCTTTGCAGCGCAAGCTGGGGTTGTTTATGGCTGGCTAATGCTGGCTATATGAGCAGAAGTGCCCATTCAGTCTCTTTTCTTTTGTTGGCAATACGATTCTTTCGAAGATGCTAAGCTGGTTAGGCTGGTGGTTTGGCGCTGGGAGGAGCCCCAAGGAACAAAGATGGCTGCAGTGTGACTGTGTTTAACACGTCGGAGGCTGCAGGACTGCCTATTACCTCTCCCTTTCTTTCTCATGCGCTGTCTATGTCGCTACTCGAGTAAACGGCTGCTGGCTGAACATCTAGAGGGCCCCAAAGGCCCAATGGGACAAAGTGCGTCGTCGCCGCACCGTCTGAGGTGCCCATCTGACCAGGCTGTATATGACCAATCAGAAAGGGAAAAGTCAGTATGCTCCCGGTGGCATGGGTAGAGCGTTGCTATTCGATCAACCCAGCGTCATCAGTTCATATTCGGGTAACCGTATCGGTGGGCTTGGATGTGGCTTGGCTGATGATGCACTAATCAAAGCCAAAGTCCCCATCCAAGACTCCTTTCCTACTGATTAGCCATATGAGTGTGTCCATCCTGGCCAGTTTACGGCTGCCGGATGGGCTCGAGGAGAGCAATGTAAGACATTTCAAAAAGGACAGAGTGGGTCAGCGCGAGGCTGGCTGACGTGGTTTTATGTACGATCAAAGAATGTCGTCGTGTAACTCGGTATGACAGCGCCGGGTAGAGTGTTGCCCGCCTTTCGAGTCAAGCGTTCGAGAGTGCTGACCTCGTTGCAGTGCAGGCTGCGGTTGTTTATGGCTGAGCTACGATTGAGGCTAATAGAAGCCAGAAAGTGCCCAACGCCTTCGTCCATTTTCTTTGTCGTCAATGGCGAGTCTGTCTTTGTCACTAGCCAGGGAAAAAGTGGCTGCTTATGTGCGGTAGTGAGTGGCCAGAGGCGCTGGCGGGACAGAGTGAGTCATTTAACACGCAGGAGGTGCCATTGATATATGGTTTATATGCAAATCGAAAAGAGTGCTGTCATCTTGTTCAGTAATGGAGTAGGGAGAGCGCTGCATTGCTATATCAAAAATCGTTTCGAGTTTAATCCTAATGGCAAAGGCTTCACGGACCTAGGGTAAATATGGCTGGCTGATGATGGCTAATAAACAAGGAAGTTTCAATCCCATTCTCTTTTCTTGATTGGGAATACGATTCTATCTATATCACTAAGAAGCTAACAGTGGCTAAATGGGCTCTAGAGTGAGCCCTAAGCGAAATGGGACTAAGTGAGTCGTCTAACACATCGAAGTGTGCCCATCTTACAAGTCTTATATACCGAATCGAAAAGGTAAAGTCATCATGCTCGTGCATGGCATTAGGTAGAGCGTTGCACTCAATCAAAAACGTTGCGAGTTTTGTACCTCATTTGCATTGCAAAACTGGGGGTGGTTGATGGCTGGCTGATGATGGCTAATAAGCAGCCAGTGCCGATCCCATTCTCTCTTTTTGGTGGGGCATATGATTCTATGCTATATCACTAGCAAGCTAACGTCTGCTGGATGGGGCTCTTGAATGAGCCCTAGGAAAAACAGGGACAAGTGAGTCAGCTGAAAACATATAAATGTGTGCCCATCTTACATGGCTTATATACCTAATCGAAAAGAAAAGTCATCATACTCGTGTGGAATTAGGTAGAGCGTTGCATTTCGATCAAAAACGTTGCAAGTTTGAGACCCCTTTGTAACGCAAACTGGGGTTGTTTATGGCTGGCTTATGCTGGCTTATAAGCCAGAAGTGCCCATCTCTTTCTTTGCTGGCAATACGATTCTTTCGAAGACGCCAGCTAGTTTACGACTGTTTGTTTGGTAAAGGGAGTGCCACGGAAGGCACAACGATGACAATCGAGTTGTTTAAAACGTCGGAGAGTGCACATCTGACGCGGTTTATATACCGGAATCTGGAAAGGGAAAGGTCATCATGCTTGTGTGAAAGTTGGTAGATTATTCCGCATCGGTCAGCTTTGGGAAATCCAGCGTCAGAAAACGCAACACTGCATAGGAATGTTTATGGCTTACTGATTATAACCGGCAAGCAAACCTGAACTTTCCCGTCACGAGTCTGCCTTTTCTTTGTCGTCAAAACGATTCTGTCTATATCACTACCCGGTTAACGGCTGCTGGTTTG